>JANTCA010086606.1:0-14063 GCA_024741275.1 Chironex yamaguchii | reverse complement strand
AAAGTAATTGTAATTCTAGAGAACATTGTGTTAGTTAAGTATATATATATTTCTTTTCCCCCGTGTTAAAGATTCAAATAGTCAATTCCAAGTTACTTGTAAAGTGAGACTTGAAATTGTATTTTAAGGTCATAAAGATATAAATTGAGTTTACACACATTATTATTATTATTATTATTATTATTATTATTATTATTATTATTATTATGATAATGATGATGATGATGATGATGATGATGATGATGATGGTGATGATGATGATGATGATGATGTTGATGAGGTGATTAGTTTGCTTGTAAAGGAGATGATAACGTTATTATTGTTAATGTTGAAAACGTCTATAGTGGTATTTAACTGAAAAATTAACATGTACTAACACAGCACGTTACGAACAATTATTCGTTTCTTAAACTTCCGGACAAAAGGAGGATGAAATTGATTATTATTTATTGATTAACTTAGTATTCTTCCCATTCATTTTTGTTCCAAATTTCATTTTAACTAACGACATGGACAACTGCATTCTTACCCATTCTCGCAGACTTACTCTATCGTCACGTGTAATTTCCCAGTTCAATATCACATTTTGACAAAGATATCTATCAGAGGTCGTGATAGCCACACCACTTTGATTTCATTTAGTTTATTCCGTGTGATTTTCACTTTGGCAGGAGGTAACCATATTGATTCAAATAGTCACGAACAGTAAAGCAAAGAAACACGAGCAGTTGAAGAGATTTCTTCCTTGTTAGCATGCCTTTTTCAGTTCTCACAAATTCTCCACTTTCGTTGTGGTTATAACATGGATGCCAAGGGAAGATAAAAACTTAGACGATATTCCTGTTACTACCAACTCTTTTCATTATCTTCCATTAACAGACAAGGACTTGAAAAATATTTACATTAATTAGAAATGGAAAGTAAATAACCTAATTTCCTATCACGAAACCTACATTCTGCTTTGATAGCTCCAAACTGTAACCTTGAGCGCTGAAGGTGACTGCACGCGACGAAGGAGCAGGAATTCTAAAAAGTTTATTGGGCCAAAGGCCTATAGGCTTTGTTTTCCATTTTACACTGGTCAAATAACTGTACTGACAAATTAGATTTCACAAAGATACATTAGTCCGTTTGTTTGCTATTCAGCCAGTTTTTCTTGATTACAATTTGTAGAAAGAGTAGTTTACAGTAGACAAGAAAATAGCAAGGAAATACTGCGCTGTGTACAAATTAACTTAACGGCGACATACTTCGCTTTATCTTTTAATAATAAGGTCTACACTAGTTTGAAAAGCAATCAATGCCACTCTAAAGGACTGCTTCAAGAGCATTCTTCCTGCCTCTCAAAACGAGCTGACAAACTGTCGCAATCCGAGAATCAAAAGTAGACGAAATGCTTGAATTTGTTAGGCAGCCGCATTCATATAACCAGGAATACTTTATAATTTGGCAACCAGTTGTACATTAAGTCTTTTATCAAAACTTAAGTTAAATGCCGACATTCTTTCAATACACGCGCTTGTATCTGAAGATGTAGCGGGTCTCCATGGGGAACCATCAACGTGAAGCTTGTTTGAGATAATAATGCACTCTGCCTCGATTGCGATAGGAGACAGATAGACGCTATGCAATTGCAAATTTCTTTCGATCGTAACTGGTGGCTGTTCAAGTAATATAGTGAACAAATTTTAACTATGTTTGCAAGGAAGTTTGGCATGAAACGCTTTTCCCCTTGTCGCACTAAAATAGACTTCTTCCTTGCAATTCGGACTATAGGGCATTTTATATCCAGTAACTTGCCCCCTCACATGAAACGAGAACGTGCTAATTTAACACTTGCAGTATGAGTAACTGAAAAACGAAGTGGGTGCTTACGAAAGCTAACAGGAGGTAAATCATGTATATGTATATGTATATAGCTGTTTTCGCCATTTTCTATTCCTCCTTTTCATCATGAACAAGGACTTTATTTTGACTTCCCCTGCTGCCAAATGTTAGACTCGTTAAGACTTCTTAAATATTTTCATTGATAGAAATAATGTTCTGACGTCAAAGTTTTAAGAATAATTATCATCAGATTTATTTTGTTTTACAGAGGTTCCAGCGGTATCAAGGAGGAAGTGCAGCTTAATGCAGGAATACTCTGTCCTGCCAATCAATTCGAAAATTTACTTATAAATCTGTTCTTCATTAGCTGTTTAAAATCACATCTAACTTGACGACAAGAAGTATGCTTTCAGTAAATAGAATTTTGGTCAGACATATAAGGCAATAAGTCTAGTATTTGGCGACAAAGCCAAAGTAGAGGATTGCCAGTTTATAAGAAACAAATTGCTAACAATACCGTACTTTCTAGAAAACAGATTAATGGCGAGAATTTCTGCAAAACAGGTGCCTAGACTCTAATATACTAGTATTTCATGGCGGCAATTAATTTCAATACCAAACATAAACTTTTATTCATTTTGCGCGAAAGACGTCATGTTGATCGCATTCAAACCAGCCTCTATTATCCAAGGACACTAATTCAGCTGTCATGGTTTTTTCCTTATACTCACACTGGCAAACATAATACATACGTCAGAAATATTTGCATTGTGTTGTGGGAAAGTTGCTTAGGGCAGCATCTGCTTAATAGTCCATCTTATGCCGCCAAATACAGTGATGGTCTTTTTGCGGTTGTATCGAAACTTAGATCTGCATTTCAGTTAAGTGTTATAGAGGAGGTTTACATTAGGAAGCATAAACCTAGCTTTAGTAGACATTTGAGGATTGTTTTAGATTCAGACTCGTCTCAAAAGCTTTTAGTGTGACACTGATGACATCTAGACGTCAGAAAACGTTAACCGATGATAGGGCTCAATTTGTAGTGTAGGTAAGGATCCAAATTGACCAGTAAGAAAAAAAATAAGTCTAAGGTTGGACAAGGAAAAATAGAGAGCAATATACTACGGAATAAAGATTGCCGAAAAAGATACGTCAAGAGAATTGTTGAAGACCTAAGGACTAATTAAACAGTCGTAGTGGAAGTTCAAATTCCTTCTACCTGCAAGGAGTTGATTTTTGCTCCCTAATATAAACCGCTAAAACATTAATATGGAATGTAGACTTAGCCTTTGCACAAAGAAATTCGCTGTTTCATTCCGATCGTTTAAATCGTCTTTGTGCGTTCAGTAGTATTCTTTTTTTTACATGAGTTTCTTTCAGTCCGTTGTATGTTCGTATGTTAGTTTCTGTGCCTGATCAACCTAATGATTTCTCTTCTTTTACAAATCAATTTAAACCCATGATAACGCAAAAAATCCGTATTGTTTTTTGTTGCCGCATGCCGATAAATCTTTGTTATTAGTGTCAGAAGGAAAGTTTTCTAGACTATTTGATTGCTGAAAAGTTGCTTTGAGGAAGGAAATTTTGTATGATTATTGAGGATTGCAAAAAACCGGCACGTATCTTATGAAAAATTCTCCCTGCAGAAATCAGAGAAGTTAAATCCAAAAGCTAGCGACTTAAAGATGACTCTCAATTAATCTTACAGCCTTGGGTCAAGTTATTATTGCATGGGATGCTAATACATTGGTCATAGTATAGCAGTTTCACTGCGGAGTTGTCAAGGTTGACGTATGTTATTAAATATGTCGAAAGAAGCAGTTTATTAAGAATAATTTTAATAGTGAATTTCCTCCCGGATTTCAGTCGTAAAAGCAATCAACATTTTTTAGATCATAGGTTTAGGTGGCATTGTCTTGTCTTACTTTATTACACGAAATGAAAGCTATGCTGTAATTATCGCAATTTTGTCTTTATTAGTGCTAATTTATTTTGCGTTAATTTTTGCAAGGCGATGATTACGAGAACGTTAATTAATGCTCTTTATCAAAATCAAGCGCCGAAAACTTGACTTAAATATGTAGACAGGGTTTCGTGATAAAGAGACATAAAGAAACATGAAAGCCATCTACATAATACAAATATGTAGTTTCTTCAAAAGTAGTACTTCGTAAGTAATATAATAATTAACTTCTATAAACAGTGGGTTCGGTTTTTCCTTCATCGCCATCACATTCATCTACTTAAACATGAATTGTACTATAATACTACATATACTTCTGTAATGATGTGTTATCTAATAAGTTCTCCGAAGTTGTCAATAAACTTTTGACGAAACGTCAGAATAATAGTTTAATGATTAAGGTCATGTCGCTTTCAATGAAGGTTATCAGTCTGGTTCTAATAGTTATTAGTAGAATACGTTTTCAACCTGGCCCATCAATTGCTACTCGATGCAAAGTTCCTGTTTCACTGTCTGTTCTAAGAAATGCCGCCCTCTCTGCGTCCTCCCAACAACTGACATAGTCTCGAGTATTTCTGGTCCTCTTACAAATGGTAATTTCCTTGGTTCCTCACTATTTACCTCTATAGTTACTACTGTACTAAGCCAGAAAACAGACAGAACGTACTGCGATATATCACACGGCACATGGGCAACTGTTTAGCGTGCTAATTATTAAGGGAACATAGTCCTTCAAGCAACATCAACAGTGCATTGTTAAATCTGGTAATTATATTTATCATGCGACAAACGTAAACCTTTTGGGGTATACTTGTTATGTACCTTTCCATTACTTTTACATAATTATGTTCATGAAGCGTTTTCGTTGTCAAATCGGATTAAGTTAGTCCACGTACATTTTATTCTTGCTAATGACTGTATCGCTTTGATTTCATGTAAGAAGATACATTAAAAGGTATTGTGCCTTTACAATTTCTACCTGGATTTAAAATCTGGCGCAGAATTCGATGACTTTTGAGATAACAACGCACCTTTGGACTAATAAAATTAGAAATCTTCCGACAGAGAAGCCTTTCAGGTCAAACAAGGTCCCAAAGATGGCAGCTGAAACCACAACCAGAGATCGTCGTTAAATGTAGTTTGTTAAATGTCGGACCAAGATTTCTATCACCAGGGATGGAAGAGGAAAGTTTGCGGGGCCCGCTTACTTTCTTCGAATCAAAAAAATATTTTTTTACTCAAAATTCTTTTTATTGTTTTCGAAAGTAATGTTCTGAATTTGAAAATAAAGTTGCTCAAGTCTCACTGCCCTCGAGGCTGGGTTTCCATCTGGAATCAGCCCCTAACTTTTTTTATCGCTTGACTGTTCCAGATCATAGCATTTGCTACCGGGTTCAACCCTCTTGAAAGATCTGGAGCTATGCAAAGGGAAAGATATACCCCCCCTACACACACACACACACCGCCATACCATCAGTTATTTATAATTTTTCGGACATTTAATAGCAAGATTGCTTTCCGTTCTCCCTCTTTGCGTTGGCATTATTAGAGCACCCTGTTGGTCTCTGTTGTTTCTCAGAGGTGAATTTGAGGTCATGATATGATGACTGCGTCACTACACCTCTTTCCAACGACGTCACTTGAGGGACATGGGGGTGGGTCACACCCAATAGTAAAAAAGCCTCTTTGCAGGACAAAATCTACTTCCACAGGGCAAATTTTCTATAACGGATGTTGCGTATTTCTTAGGGACAAAATCTTACAAACAGTTTCAAATCAGGTTTCCGCAGGTAGATCGTCACAAGAGTCCCTCAGTGAGAACTGTGCTTTATCATGGCGCAAAACTTTCTTGCGCAGCTTTAGGTTCTAGTGCTTTTATTGCTCAGATACTACAACAGCTTTTCAAATTAAAGGGGGGGGGGAGGGGGCAGTGATGAAGATGCAAACTTTCTGCGTATTGCAAACTTCATCTCTCGTCATGGCCAAGACCTAGATCAATGGCTCAGCAGCAGACGTCTTAAATCATACAACACAAAATACATGAGCCCATTTTCACAAAACGAAATTGTTCAGCTTCTAACCAGAGATTTCAGACATGAAGTGAAGAAGGAGGATGTCGATGCAAAAACGTTTTCTGTATCTGCAGACAGAATGATTGCCGTTGCTTCGGATAGTATTGCAAGGGAATCAAGAGTAGAATTAAAAGAAGATAAAAACAAGCACGGAGACAAAAAAAGAAACAATTCTTGATTTACTAAAATCCAATCAAATTGATGTTGAATTGTCTGTGCTTCTAGATTTTTAAGTTTGCTTCTTCAACGTCTGGAAGAATAAGAGGTGCCCAGAAAGTCTTACAGGACTAGCTACAGCAACCATTTCCCTAAATACCATACCAGGCCAAAAGATTAAATCCTTTTGATGAGCACACTCGTCACTTCCATGTATCGATTGTATGAAGAAATTTATTTATTCTTCAACACAAGTTGTAAAAGGAATGAAGTGTTTATAGATAGAGTTCAAGACGCAGAACAATTTTTTAAGCTAAGGAACTTATTCAAAACAAGTTGGGTTTACCTTTCGGAGTCAATTGAAGCTGTGTGGCCTAGTTTAAAGTCAATTGCTCCAGCTATTGACAAAATTATCAATGATGAAGAATGTGAAATGAAAGTACAAAATAAGAGAAATGCCATAAAGAAAAATTTGGTCACATTTGACTTTATCTTTTCACTAATGTTTATACGCTTAATTACAAAGAAAACAGAGATTTTGACAATGCGTCTGCAACAAGAGGATCTAAACATTCTTGATGCACTTAGGCTTATTCAAGCTTCGGTTAGAAACTTAAGACATGAGAGCGGATGAGAAGTCAACTTAGCATAAATCCACTTTTAGAATTTGAAACGAAAAACAGACTGCTGCCCAGAAAGATAGATGAGTATCCTGAAACGACAGTGAAGATTGGTTTCTACACGTTTTATCGAAAACAAATGGGCCTTGTACTAGACTACCTCATTGTTAAATATGAGGAAAAGCGGAAAGTTTGTTTGGACAAGATAAAGCCACTAGCTGAAATGCTCCAACCGCCACTAAAGGAGCCAAACACTGGGAGCATCAAGCAACTTTGCAGTCTCTTTCCACTAAAGGGAGATGTTTGTTTCCGAAAAAAACAAACTATTGAAATCAATTTTTGAACCTTGTTTTGCTTTTCATAGATGGTAGATTGTTCTTTGTATTGTAAGTCGTTTGTAGTTGTTTTGTTCATGTATCATGTGCAAATATTTGATGATAGTCCACTCCGGCCTAATTGTAAAGAGCTAGTGCATTTTCTCCGTGGTTTGTAGGGCAAAAATCATTTTGCGGGGAAAATTTCCCATCACACCCCTCCCCCATCATCACTTAACATAAAGTGACGCCACTGCCTCTTTCCTATCCCTCAAGGATAGTGCAGTCACCCATTCATCGATAGCCATGCTGTATTAAAACTTAGTTGGGAATACCTACACCGTAAATCTTATTAGAAGTTCAAGCGCAGATGAAAGAGGGCATTCTTGGCGAGAACTACAAGGTCTTACTTACGCGTCATTAGGGCGCCTGACAGTAGTTATTTTTTTGTTGTTCTTTGAACGAACCACACTGCAGGTTTATAAACCGATCGATGATATCCATCATTCTGTGGAGGTATTTCCCTTCAATAATTTATTCTACTGCATACACACATTCATGGCATTACTTGCTGCAACGTACTGCGGGTCCTGTAAGGGATTCCGGGCAATAATCATAATTCGTCTAAGCAGGCAAGGTACACCAAACGTGGACACAACTTGAAGAAGTTTGATGAAACACTTGAGAAAAAAAGATAAACGTTGAAGATAAACACGGCCCTCAATTCTCAATTGTTGCCTAGGCATTCGTCATTATAACAAATGTTACTTCAAATGTATCGCTACGAAGTCATTGTCTCCCAATGATTCTTTAATGTTGCCTCAATTTTGTACAATTACTGCTATCAAGATTACATGTCACTTGTGTTTGTCAAGTACAATGGACGTTTCACCAGAGAGTACGTTTTTGTTGTAGATGAAAGCTTAGCCGAAAATTAGCCGTTATTACGAACACAGACTGTGAACATTTTCGCGGTTGTTGGATCAACATATGAGTGGCCCCCTGGGATCGAACCAGCAAATCATTGAGTGGAAGCGGGACACTCAGTTACCTTAATATTTATTCTTTTTCTTCCTTATTTGAGCCTCTTCTGAAAGGTTATTACGAACATAAAGGTAATAGTCAGGAGAAGTAAACCACGGCACCTGCAAAAAGAATGAAACGCTTCAGTAGGAAGGCCAGTAAACTGCACAATTGTGGCGTTCAACTTTCCAAATTTTTTCAGACACAGGATCCATCGGCTATAGAGCAAGATTATGACAGGTTAATTGACTGCCTTTAGTTAGTGCTTAGAAATTCTCTTCTTCGTCAAACATGTAGGGTTCTTGTAGATATAGGAAAGGGAACACATTGCTAAATATTCAGAGATCTGCTGATGCAAATTTGGTTCTCCCTAATGTACCTTGGCTTGACTTATGCCCTTTGAGGCTTGAGAGATCTTGAGCTGGGCTAGAGTACACTCGACAGAAATTTTAACCTACGTGATTTCAACAAAAGGAAAGAGGCAGAACAGGAGGATTTAGTGATGATCTCGTGATCTAGAGAGCTAGATGTGGGGTCAAGGAAGGAAATAACACGGCGAGATGAAAATTGAAACTATGCAGGTTTATTGAAATCGGCTTTTCGGAGGAAGTCCACCAATATTAGAGAGCTAAGACTGTAAGGAATCACAATGATAATCATGCAAGTCCAATTAATATTATTATAGTATTTTTGTGTTACGGGACGAGAGTTTGAGTAGCCTTGTTAGTCATCATGGTATCATAGAAGCATTTGAATGATGAAACAACAGTAAAACTTGCATTCCTGGTGTCTTTAAAGTTGAGGGGGATTAAGATAATCACGCTGTTGGGACAAGGGGAAAACCCTGTGGTGTGGAAAGCCCTATGTTATTATCATCGGTAATCGAACTGAGATTTGGTTTTCCCCGGGGGGGGCTCATTCTATCAAAATGATCCTGCATTTGTGCAAATGCTGCTTGCCTACATTTGTTACCTTGACCTTTTTAAAACCCATTCATGGTAGACAAGAGTAGGTTAATCGTTTTATCTGAATCCGACACGACAAGGTAGCACTTTCGAATTGGTGTGTGTTTACCAGAAATCAATTCTAACAGGGAAATTACCCCAGGTCGTTATGGTCAACACATCACAAAATGAAAAAAGCATGTTACTTATACGTGTTATATCGTTGGAACTTACACTGCAAAACGTGTTCGAAGATTTATCACATAGGAATTACTACCATCCACTTTTATCGTCTAGTGTCACCTTGTTTTTTTCGTTTTTGGCCCTGGCCTATGGCAGCAGCCATTTATTTTTTATCAATGAATATATTTGAATACAGACAACTTTATGTTTTAAAAAACTTACGTGACTTTCTGAGCATAAAGCCACTAAAAAATTACAAGATCAAACTCTAGTTTTACAATGAGATGCACAGAAGCAAGCTGTTATGCAACAGTCATAACCTGCAATATTGTCACTTTAATTAACTGAAACACAAAATAAAGATAAGTTTAAACAAACTGTCGTAGGGACAAACATGGAATAATATAATAAAAGAAGCACATGTCACCTTGTTCTAACCCTGTCAAACCATATTCGAAGTATTTACTTCCTATCCAAAAACTTTTTAACTTTCCCTAATCCCTTCCTTAAGAAACTCTTTAAATTCCAAAATGACGACATTATTATTATTAGCTTCTATGACCTGAACGCTGTAACTTTCGCTGACCTGTACATTTTCATATGTGGGTAAAGATTCAATTTCTGAATATGTTCGTAAATTAAGATCCCCAAGGAGATCATTAGCATTTCGTTTTATCCCCCAGATGATATTTAACGTTAATTTCGGAGCTTGTAAACTACATTAGTCTGGTAGCATAACATCGAAAATAGTCTCACGAGTGCAACTAAGAGGCATTCAAGCCAGATGTGAAGAAAATTGCTTTTTCATTTGACTTTTCTTTGTTCTAATCAGATCATGTCTACTATTTTGAATCGCTATCACATTTTACCACATTTTTTTTATTCCAACAAGTTGACTCGTTGTCTAGAAGTTTCATTCTATCCAGCCTTCCCATTTGACATTATTTTACGAAAGACAAATTTGATGTTGTCGATGACCGTTGATTAGAGTGGTGAAGAAATAAGAAATAATTTGTCATGCAAAACGGAACTGGCTGTGCAATATTCCCACGTTGATCTTACTGTCAAAAGAGTTCGAAGCGTAACCTCTGAAAAAGCGCTGAGTTCACAACAAATTGGTCATTCCCGCTACATTCCATTCATTCAAAATAAATGACTCGACACTGATTGTTGTTAAAGTGGGCTGTTTCAGGCAAAATTGGACAAACCTTGCCAAGCACGGACGCAAGAAGCACGTCACCACTGTCAAGTCGATTATCTCAAGGTACGGTTGAACCTAAGTCGCTCATTCCTTGAGACAGTGGATAGGAAAATCACGCTGAGTGATTCTTCAAACGTGTCTTTCACAGTTTTCATATGGTAAAGATATTTCAAACGATCTCATTACACGAAGACTAATATTCAGGCAAGCTTACATCGCCAAGTTGGTTGCCTCTGTGCGTCAGAATAGGAAATCTTCTTGAACAAAGAGCTGTGTCTCCATTCATCGGCTCGCACGTTGTCGGATATTATGATAGGGTAGCTTGTAATCGTAGAACACAACAGCTCGTTTAGTCGATCACATTAAATATTTACGAGATGGAAAACTTTATCAACAGGACCAAGAAACTGTCAAGCTTTATTCTGGACAGCAACAGCAATCGAGAAGTGGCAGAGCGTTGCACGTGGGTGACAAAGAGTCCTCTGAATTTCAAGAGGCTTTCATGTACTAGTTTTGAAGACGTTGGTGTGTTTGTCAAACCTGGTATGCCGTATGTTAACTTGGCCGGGATTTATAAAGGAAATTTCTCCGTGCTTTTATATCCTTGTGAATCGCAGCCTCCGTCATGTAGAGTGTCTTGGCAGATTTCACCATGTGTGAAAGTACCAGGGAAGACAAGAAAATGCAAAATAGTACAGCATGCTGGCTGTCGAGATCCTCGCTTCTTCAGTGCTAGTATCATGATAGCAGATGACAGTATTATTGTATGGGGAACGATTAAAGACGATAAGAAGGAAGGTGAGGACTTCGAATTAAAATTGTCAGCTCCTGATCAGTTTGAGACATTTCAACAAAACAAGGTTACATTGCAAGGGACACTGAAAAGAGGGCATCGTAAAACGGAGAAACAATTTGTGGTAACACACGATGCATTAGTGCTTGGTCAAACTTAAAAAACACTTCAAACTTCCGAGGCAGTGTGATCACCTGTTCATCTCTTGTTAAAAAGTACAGCAACGCTAGACAGACGATATGAATTGGAGAGCAACTTTGTTTTTCATAGTCAACGAGTATACAGAATTTTTACTTGTTTTAGAACATTGGATTGAAAAACTGGTCATAACTTCAAAACGGTTGCGTTGGGATCGTGCCAGGTTGACGTGAACAACGATTTTTTAATCATCGCAGTTCATGATGAACATGCTTCCTGTCTGTTCGTTTTTCAAAGTGATCGCCGCGACATTTTAACGTCAAGGAATTACCGTAAATCACTGATGAGAAGCAACCAGATAAGTTGAGAAGTATCGCGTTACGAGCTAGACAGCCACCCAGGATCGTTGGTAATCAAGTGTTAATTGTGCCGTGTGTGTTGAATATGTCCTGGAAAGAAAAACTTAGTTGAACTTAACGCAGAAGTCAGTTTGATTAGTCAAGTTTAAAGTAGAATATATTGATTATCTAGTGCGTTTCATTCAATTTTTATGCATTTTAAGGTATTTAATTGCGCATATAGGAAGGTCAGTCAAGTGATATGTCTCTTGTAGGGACAGTGTTTAAGTTAGTAATTTAATTTTTGAAAATCCAAGTGCAACTTACATAACGCAGTAGAAATTTATCGTAAACCGTTTCGCAACTCTTATTAAAGTGCAGTGATGAACTGCGGTTGATTACGTCCCCCCCAAATGGTTTATTTATTTTAACAGAGTGAAGTAAAATTATTCAAAAGATTCCGATGTCTAGGCCCTGTCGCGACAGTGTTGTCCGTTCAACAAGTTCACACGAAATTCTTAACAAGCTCAGGCGAGTGTTTCTGCTCTAAGTTATCTGAAAGGGATCTACCATTTTGAGACAGCGCTTTCATGGTCCTCGCCATTCAGTGTGGCTTTGTGAAACAGAAATTCGTTTTACTCAGACTTGCCCTCCCGCTATTCCCCGCCCCCTCATTACGTTTTAGAGAAGGGAATTTTCAAAAGGTAATATTACGCTCTACTCTTATCTGTTATCAATTTACTGATTATTTGCAGCTTTTTGAACATTGATTCATTTGTAGTTCATTGGTTACCTTTTCTGTGAATCAAGTCTGGAAAATGTTAACAGGATCGTCTTTCGCCGTTTCTTTGTAACTTTAATGACTTCATCGTGAATCAACTTCCGTAAGTTTTAACATAACGCAAACCAGCATTTTATCACCTTACATTTGCCTGGCATTTTACGCTTAGTGTAGACTCCTTATTATTTATAATTTTAACATGGTTTATGTTTCTAAGAACTCTCGCCTCTAGTGTCATTAAAACTGATATTCCAAGGCAGCTTGTTTTTTTCTTTGTGTACGTGTATTGGAATAATTTGTATTTTATTAGGTGATTTATGAGGGCTAACTTTAAACTTTGTAGTTTACCTCCAAATATTAGAACCCTTTCGATTGAAGCAGTATAGGCTATCCATCAGATTTATATTTTAAGGAATGTTGCTAGGGACTTCAGGGACTGGACGTGTGTACAGCCCCCTTCCTTGAAACGATTTGGTTAAAATTAGGCAGCGACAAAGAAATCTAAATGTTGGTACATTTCCATTGACGAATACAGATTTAGTTTTACACGGTTGCACATATATGCATGAACACTTAACTAAAATAGCAGAACCAGGTAATATATGTATGTTTAAGTATACTGTGTATACTACAAGGCAAGTACGTCTAAAGACGAGTTTGTATATAAATGTTATTTATTGGTTCATTCACACGTTGTGTTACTATGTTAAAAGCACAAGTTCGTTCTTATCTTTTAATATATTGACATGCAGGGTTATTACGAATGTTACATTTGTTTCTCAAGTCGACGAACTTTGGTAGTCAAGCCAATATTGTATAATCGGTTAATCTTTTAACTTGTGATCAGAGAAAAGGTTGATTCTGTTGGTCGCAAGATGAGCCAAATGGCTTCGACAAATCTCATGGCTTATTCTTTTAGTTTGTGGTTCTTTGTTTTTCAAATACTTTTTAGTTAGGTGAAGGTCATGTCAGTTTCTGTTATGGTCAGCGCGGATTACAAAGTTCTGATGCTATCAAGCCATCGACTGTGGTGTAAAGCCACATTTTCATGCAATTCAAAAACTGTAGTTTGTCGTCAGTGGCGCTTAATTCGCTTGTGTCGAATATGGCAGCGTCGTTAAATTTTGCTCAGCATAACATATCAGATCTCAAATGAACATATATTGCCGTTTGCGCTGATATTTTCGTGATTGCTTGTTAACTAGTCTAGCATTACCTATGATCTGGATAGAAGCAACGGAAATAGAAAATGCTTATTCAGTATCTATCATGTTTTCCCGTCAATGCGATTGGAATCGCAGTGTGAGTGCAAGGGTTTAATTCGAATCTTGAGAATTGTTAGGCGTTTCAGATCTTTTGGAAAAACGCGAATTGCTGTCATGGTGTGACATATAATCGTCTCAAGTCTATCTGAGGAGCAACAGATGTGCTGTTGAATGGTGAAAAACAGTCAGGTAAAAAAGCCTACAACTTAACACTGTGAAGAATGATCAAAACGAGTTGTTGTCATAGAAGTATGTTCCATGTGTCGCGCAAGAGAGTAGTACAACCTCTCCAGCAACAAAGATGAATGTGTTTCAGAGTTCGTTTTAAACCTGCTAGAGATGTGTCCAACATAAAATGAGACGCCAAAGAATAGACCACTTTCGCAATGACGTCAAACGGCTTTTGATAGCGAGGTGCCATATCGAAAACGAGAATACCGATGTT
>JANTCA010086595.1:0-14064 GCA_024741275.1 Chironex yamaguchii | reverse complement strand
GTCATATAGCCAGGAGCTTTATCATGACATGAGTCGTATGCTTTTTATGAGCTCATAAAAAGCATATGACTCGTGTCATGATAAAGCTCCTGTCTATATGGCTTCCACTGAGTCCATAAACTCAGCAATTTTCAAAACTTTGTTGTCGTTTATTTTCATGACTCAGATACTCTGCTCAAAAATGCCTGAGCGTTCTGGCCTCATACAATGGACCATAAGTATTTTGAAATCGGTAAACGTTCCAACAACCTCATTTTGTCATATGGGATACATTATCCGATAAGTATCATGTCACGCATATTGTCAGCATTTGTGGTGATTAATCAGCTACATGTTTTTTACTTGATTGAAATGTTTGGTTCTGCCAATGCTGATGATCTATTTTATGATATTGATCTGAGGAATTAGTGTTGAGATTTCATAGACAACTCTTTCAAAGCGTCCTTTAAGTTAATGCGGTAAGATCTTTTTCGCAATGTAGAACCGTCCGATCATCTTACCTCCTGTCAGTCATAGTAGACCTATAAAAATTCTTCACAATTTTCAGAACCCCTAAGTTTCTGTCATTATTTGCGAAGCTGATGGGTGCAGTGAGGAGGGGTTTATATCATTTACATGCTATTGGGAAAGCTCCTCCGTTTTCATAGACTACAACAACTGCATCAGCAGCAGTTTGAAGTTGCTCTTCGGTGGCTTCTGATTTCATGGTATCATAGAACATCTCTAATTCCACATGTACTTTGCCTCGATCCATTTCGATCGTTGACGTTCTGCATAATGCATTTGCATCATCTTCCCCCGGTGAGTCTGGGAATGGAGGTTGTAGCAACCTGACCATACGTAACACAGTGTCCAGTGTGGATGTCATCTTTTCTTCAAACAAGTTGATAATTGTGTCTAACATACATTTGCACTCCTTCCAATAATACTGAACAAGAGTCAGCTCTGCTTGGGTGTCAGGAATATCATCCATTTCGGTCTGCTTCTTTCCTTTCTTATGATGTCTCTTATATTTGTTTTCCGGGTCAAACAGGATTTGGTGATCCAATGCCTGGTCATCCATTTGTATCTTTGACAACACTGATATAGTTGACGCTGATATAGTTGTTCAAAGAATCTACAATGTTAAGATCCTCAGCTTAAAGTGTTCCTGACAGCCTGTTTGTCCTTACCATTATGTTCTTCATGAACATCAGATTGGCTATAAAAAATCTAATGCCTTTATCGTCTTCAAAAGCTCGGATGCACGAGTACGAATATTGGCATCAAGAGGGAGTAGAGTTGCAATTACCTCTTCAAGGGCATCCATGATGGCTTGGTATGAAATCCACACTACCTGGATACATTCTGCCCATGCTGTTGAAAAGAAGTCATATTGATCTTTAATGACATTGAACATTTCTTGAAGCAGATGAGTACTACTGCAAGTATGCTCAACCAATGTGTTGCACAGTTGGGCTTGATAAGGAATGTAAAGGACGTTTTTGTTTAAATCTCTTGATACTATTGCCTGATCTCTATGTCCTTACATATGATATCTACACTGTGTTTCCTTACACTTTAGACGCATAGTCGTACAGAGGTTCCTTGGCATGACCTGTTTTGTCAACAAATTGGATGGCAACAGGCAATGTATCAGTGACAGAGACATTTGGAATAGTGTCGGCCATTAAAGAGTACATGCCATCATCGCCTACATCCTATCTAATCTTTGTAAGATCATTTCTGGCGAGCAAACCGATAAAACCATTCTGTGACCCTGGGCTCATACATGTTGTGTAATAGGGTCTGAGACGTTTCTCGTCTAACCACCTTTTCATGACAAGGTTCTGTCTTCCAATGAGCCGCACTATCTGATAAAAATTGCCATCGACTTCATCTTTATCTGAATCATAAGCTCTGAAGGCTAATCCCAAGCATGCAAGAGTTCTTGATATGTCCAAGAGAATTGCCACCTCTTCTTGGTAGTTTTAGGGCAACTTTTTGTTCTTCAATAGCCTGACAACGTGGCTTATCCAAAATGAAGTCCAGTTGAGCTGTCTGCCTCTTGAAACTTAGAAAATTTAATAATGTTGTTTTCAGCAAAGTGTTGTTTTGTGACTATGGCTGCTGAAGCTTCTTCTAATTTTTCATTCTTCTATTTTCCTCTGCTGCGCATTTTATGCCACGAGTTTATTCCGTGTGACAATGATGGATCAGCCTGCTCTAATCCCGGACCACACAGGAAAAGAGAACACATAAAACAATAAGCCTTGTCTTTAGAAAAGCTGTATTCTAACTGTGGGTATACGGCATACCAGGTTGAGGAATACTGACACTGTTTCTTTCTTGATATTGTTGTATTTTCTGGAAAATTAACCAGTTTTGGCTTTTTTGGTCCTACAGCAATCAGGAACTTCTTTTGTTCATCAATCGCTATCTCCCCTCTCTCCGCGGGATCATGAGATTGTAGGCGTGATGCATTACCTGTGTCAGGGTCTACATCTTGTTGATTTTGCATCATTTTCTCAAGTTCCTTTCCAGCATTGACACTTATCTGTTGTGAAAAATTGATATGCTTGGTAAGGTTTTCAGCATTGGACAAAAGTGCTTCAAATCTTGACAATCTTTATTTCATAATTCTTGTAATAAAGGTATTGCAACATTCCAGATCTTTTTACTAGGTAACCAGCGCATGTTGAATAGTCACCGACAGAATGCTCTTCTTCACCTGCTTCCTTTCTATCCTTTGGCCCCTTAATCAAAATGATAAAAGGAGTTAGATTAATGATATCGTCGTTAAATGTGCTTTTATCAGTAGGGATACATATCTCCTGCCTCCTCAAAAAATATTTTCATAATCTCAGTTGATTTAAATCTTGCATTTGTGAGTTACTCTATCCACAATTATGTCCAAGGGATTGTGTGTTAATTACATTGCTCCAAACTTTTACAAGCTATCAGTTTGGTTTGTTGTTCTGTTACAATAAACGTGTCCTTAAAGAGATAGTAGGTGATTTCAAAATTGTTATTCAAAAAAATTAAGTTTTTAATGTGATGTGGCATAGACTGTGACAAAGTCCTTTTTTCAGTGCTTTACCTATAATACTTGGCAAATAGTGAATACCTTTGTTGTAGATCTGGCTAAACTTACCAAACATGTCTTTTTGAGAACAAATATTTGAACGTAGTTATCGTGTACCTATATTATGTGTGCTTGTCACACACACGTCTTCAGTCTTCAATATCTCTAACAGTCTTGGAAGAAAGAGGTTATTCAATTGTTTTCTAGGCTATGTGGAATCTTTTAAGAACTAAATGAGTTTTTAGAAGGTCCTGTTGGCATGATTAAATCCATGAAAACAACATCCACTTGTTGGAGGCATCATTATAGTAGGGTAAAGCTTATTACTGATTCCAATAACAAGGTCGAGGGTATTTGGTGAGTAAGATGAGCTGGGAGAATCAGTTTCTTATGCTGTGAGACACCTAACAGTACAAGAAAGTGACTGCGAGTGAAAATAATTATGCACTGATCATTTGAAGTTGAGATTATTGAGCTATCTGAAGCCATCAACTTCGTTTCGGAGAATTTCAAAGGATGAAGAAAATTTCTGTCATTTCAAAGCTTGTCAGAAAATAATAAACTTGTTACGCAGCGCGATCATCATGCACGTATATAGCACTGTAATGATTAGTGCACTCTTAAAAAAGTTTTTGATCACATAGACTATGCATGCATGTTCTGACGAAATTGACCCAGTTTATCAAGCCACAAAGACAAACTATAGCTTTCGTATTTTCTCTTGGCTTTGGCTTTTGAACTTTCTGAGAAATTGACTTTTATCCTCTTTATGTCTTATAAGATATAAAGCATTGTTTATTTTCCTATCTTTGGTTAAGTAATATGTAAAGCAATTAACAAATCTAGGTGGGATAAAAATGCCAGGTTTTTTTCTACCACAGACATGATATTGTAACCTAAAAAGATCTCCACAGCATACACTAACTAAAAGGGTGGGAATATAAAGTTCACAACTGACTTGAAGTTTGTGTTAACATAAAATGAGTTCAGTATAGTTATGTAGATATGATATTTCTTCAGCCTACACGTCCAACACCGACATATAAATCTATTCTGTTTGTTATGTGACATATCGATTATGCCCTTACAGTTGTACTTATTGTTCAAGTCGAAGTGAGGACAGACAAAAGCGCTGACATTGCATTGACGCCTAAACGTTGGAGCTAGACTTACTTTTGAGATGGACTGATAACGGGCTTGCAGACTCTACAATCAGTACAATGAGAGCAATTGGCCTACATCAACTCACAAACTATGTGCCAACATGACTGGCCTTTGGCGACATTGACTTCGTTTTGCTCTGACAACGACAACGATACAAGCCTAGTTAGTATAATTAAAGAGCAATACATATCCCACACGTTGTCTGTTAGGCCTTATACTTTTCCGACATAATTGTTTGCTAGGTATCTTGACAATAAGCAAAACGGAGACTTGCACCTAGGACAGTACCGGACAGTACCTACAAATTCATATGCTTACGTAATTGTCTTTGTTCAATTTGGGTTTGTGTTAACATCACGGATACCGACAGAACATTGTCATTTGAGCATCCGATAATTGTTATAGGGCTTTGTTTCGTTCTGTCCCTCCTTCCCTTCCTTCCCCCTTTCCATCCTTCTTTTCTTTCTTTCTTTCCTTCTCTCCCATTTTCTTCCTTTTTTCTCTATTTTTTCTTTCCTTCCTTCCCTTGCTCTTTCCTCCCTTTCTCTCTCCCTTTTCTTCTTCCTTCCTTTGATTTGTCCGCAGCATCATGATTTTCCAGACAGATTTGGTGCATGGGGTGTGTGACACTCCACACCTCCCCTCTGGAGACGCCACTGTTGGTATTCATGATCTTTAGGAAGGTAATAAATAATTGTTTCTGTCTATTTGGTTCTTTATCAAACTTCATCCACTTTCAAAAAACTATTTTAAAAGCTGCATTCAAATTCTGATCAATGTTTTTGTCTCAACACCAGTTACGGGAGCGGATGTGGTTTCAGCTACACCCTATGCAATGCAGTTTTTTGGAAAACATGGTTCATTTCAAAAGCCAGAAGGAACCTCATATTTGTAAGCAATAGAAATTTTCAAGACTTTTGTGAAGCTTAGTTTGAGTAAAACTAATGACATAACGGTGCCGAGGGCAACTGATGGTATTCATGATCTCTCTTCATGTTCTAGCTCTTTCCAGTACGTTCTCATTTGTCATTCTGTCTCTTCATGATATCTCCAATGTTCCTCTGAGAAACTACAGCTCCCCAGCCTGTAGTTTTGTCTCTATTTGTTTTGCGTCCTAGACTAGTTTAATGTAGAACAAGAAGAACTTGTCTGTGACGTGTAAACATAAGAATGATTTAGTGAGATATAGCCAAAGCTGTAGATTCGTTCAGATGCTTTGTTAGGTTTTGTAGGTCAGAGCTACATGTTGGAAGTAAGCACTATCTACCATGAACGGAAACAGTACCATCCTCGAAAGGCTGGAGATGACTGGCGTGTAAAGATTTTAAGGATCAAGCTCTTCCCCAAAATCATGCTCTTTTGTGCGAAATAGTGGCATTTTGTACGTAGTAGCACATTTTAGAATCAAATTGCAATTTTTGAAATTGGTCAAGCCGTTATGCACTATAGTACATTTTATTGTAAATTTTACAACCCTAGTACGTTTTTTCTGATTTTAACGACTTAAGAAATTGACCCTGGCAAATATTGAACAGGCAACATCCTACGCAGTCCCTACTCGTGGCGCCGCCTCTAAGTGTGCACATAATATGTAAGAAGGAATTTATTACGTTATAATATGTATGTCCTAGTTGTTCAAAAGTATTATTCCACAATTAATTGTCTATTCACACTTCCGACTACTCACTTATGGTTATCAACATGAAAACATATAGCTACCTTACTTTACAGGTGCTAGGATTCCGAAACATTTTGTACTTCGTCGTAGTATAATGATTTTTAAACGTTCATTAATCTGGTTTCAAATACATTTCATAGTTCTTGAGATAAACATTAGCACGTAATACCGAAACAAGTATTTTTATAGTGAAATCGATACAGGCAACGTTTTTTAGATTAAAACCTAAAAGGTCTTGAAATTCAAACACGGAATTTTCACCTTTAAAAGAAACGTAGGTCAATAGGCGAGAATAAAAGAAAGAAACAGGAGAAAAAAAGCCAAAAGGGGTTAGAACAAAGATAATGGCATAGATTTGGTTGTTATTTAAGGCAGGCTTTAATTTGGAAATCAAGAGATTTTGATGACTTCAAAGCTCAATTTACATGTTTTGCTGTACCTCTGATCTTGATTCTGGTAGCATCGAAAGCTTGAAGTAAACAGAATTTGTGAAAACTTTTGTCTTCAATCAGATTTCTGTCCTGGGTGTTTATATTTATCTCATAAATATGATTTTTACCGAGAATCTCAAGAGTTACTTCATTTCACATTATTCGTGTAAATATCAAATCTAAATTTATTCTAATAACATATTTGCTCACGTTTGGAAATAGCAGCAATGTTCTAACATGAAGTAAATGGCGAGAATGACAAAGCAGGATAAAATGAATACCATGGACGAAAACATTTGGAGTCTAGGATACATTTATTTCATTGTGAGTTTGCTTGTTTACAATTTTTTTTGCTTCGTTTCATTACACAAAATTTTCATAGTGCCCAAAGAAACGTCTTTTGTTTCTTTTGGATGCTTATAACTAACTGTTTCTGTCTATTTGGTTCTTTATCAACCTTCATCACTTTTTAAAAAACTATTTTAAAAGCTGCATTCAAATTCTGATCAACGTTTTTGTCTCAACACGAGTTACGGGAGCGGATGTGGTTTCAGCTACACCCTATGTAATGCAGTTTTTTGGAACACATGGTTCATTTCAAAAGCCAGAAGGAACCTCATATTTGTAAGCAATAGAAATTTTCAAGACTTTTGTGAAGCTTAGTTTGAGTAAAACTAATGATATAACGGTGCCGAGGGCCTAGATGATCAGTTCTTCAAAATCATTGATTAAAACACTTTTGTGAATGATCGACCATTTTCCTCAGATGAAAGGAAAAAGTATTTTTATTTAGACTATGTAAATTGTTACAGTTGTTAAATGTATTAACTCCTTTGATATTTCACTGTAGACGCATATTTTAATTTGCTTGTTTCATTCTTATTTTGTGTGTTTATGGGGGGAGGGGAGGACTTCAAAGATAAAACGTCATCCTCATTGGAACCAGTGAAGGAACTTTGAACTCCAGCTCTTCCACTGTTGCTAAGCTTGTTGCTCAGACAAAACAAATGCAATAGGAACACTGTGGAAACTTTAAGAGCAGTAATGTTACTTGTACTTCTGAAAAAGTATTCAAAACTTGTAAATAATTAGTGATTGGTAAAGCTGACAAAATATTGTTGTCTCTTACATTGAGGTCAAAAATCATTTTACTTTTTGTTTGTTTTTAAGGGGAATTCAACAAAAACAGGACTTAGATTAATGGTTAATCTCAAGTTATTTTGAAATAAATTGACGATGTAGAAAGTAGGAGTGTATCTGCCTCAGGCTGCCTGTGTTAAAGAATCAATATTTACAATTCACAAAAGCATTACCTAATGCCAGTTGCAAGCGTTGAATCTGTTAGAGACAGAGTTTCTCATGTTCGTTAACTTCTGTATGTTCAAATTTTCTTTATATTCAGCAAACGCAGACGAATCACTGCTTTAAACTTTAAACCATGGGATAGGTCAATACAAGCGATAAGGAATTTTCCTTCTATTAACTATTTTCTTGAGCATCTAAGCCACCTAAACAATGCCTTTTCAGAAGGTATTTGCCACTGATTTGGTATTTGTGAGCAGACCGGAAAATTGCATATTCTGAAACCGACTGAAGTTTGAGTAAGTGATCACCAAAATTAACCGGTACTAAGCAGATGTCAAGCAATATCCATCATATGCACAGGATATTTTATGCCTGCTATAGAAGAGGAATGCTGAGGTAATAGATGATGATCATTTAAGCAGAGGTTGTGAGTTCAAATCTGTGTCACCATAAAGAATGACCCATCGACCGGGGATGTAAACCCGGTCCTGTAAACGATTCCTTCCGATTTTATTCTGTTTTGATGCTTTGCTATTAAACTGTCATTTTCGGATTACGATCACGGCATCTTCTCTCACATAGCACGCTGGGGTGTTGTGAAAAAGAAAGGCATGATGGGAGTAGGACTCCTCGATACGTAACTCGAGAACCCGAATAACATTTCTTAATATTAGCTATTCCCTCTATAAATTTATGCTTATGATCTATACTTTGTTTCGATTTGCAAGATTTGCAGATTTGTAAGCTTATTGTATTTCGAAGTACGTAACTTGTGATACTTTTAAGGAAGAATGGGGACTATGAAGAATTGAAAAACAACTTTATTCTAAGAATATGGACAACTAGTGTGCTAATTTGGTTTGTCAACAAAAATCTTCAATAAATGTGGGGGGCGGGTTAACCGCATATCTTATCACGAGTATGATTCTCTTCATGAATTTAGTTGCATCATTCACGTGCGAATAAGTCCCTTTGCACACGTGCTATCGTTTTAGGAATTCATGGTTTCACGCGCAACGAAGGCTGTCAAGTTAGCAGCTTGTTTTCATTTGTAATTATGATACGGTTATTACTACAAGGTTAGAAAAATACAATTTCTGTACGCATCAGCATGATTGATGTTAAGCTTACCCTTATCGCTGGAAATGACTGGGCGCAATGCTTTCATTGGAATGCGAACGGTAAAAAGCGAGTCTATTATTCACATTCAGACTTCCTTGAAACCATGGGGCAAGGACAACCGCTGAAACCATCATCTTTTCTTTTAGTTTTAAAGTTAAACTCACACTTGGAGAACATGCATTGATTTAACATGAAGCATAGATTGTCATGAAACGGGACTTAAACCCCAGTCAAACGACTCAATTTTAACTTAACATTTAATTGTCAAATTAAGACATCTTGAGTAGCAGCAAGAGCTGCCAGCTAATGGACTCGATTTTTTTCTCAACAATCTACTGATCTGCAGGAAACAAAGATAACTTCGAAGCAGACGAGATTGATGCTCGAATTAAATGGTCAAATGGGCATGCGCAATAATGACAAAATCAAGGGCAGCCAAACGTCAGTACATAAACCAAAATAGACATTTTTGTACCATTTGTTTGACACCTCAGGCTGTGAAGTATAGGCACTAAAAGGGGACTCGAGTTGAAATCGAGTCAGTACATTTTCAATTTTCCTTTTGGTTGTAACTTTTTCTTTAACCTGAGTAATATGCCTCTGCACTTGAGTTAATTTAACGTTGGGATTATTTCACAAAACAAGACTGCACGTTCGAAGATTCAGAATGCCTTCTTTTTGTAAATCAGTTGTACGTGGTTGTAAATAAGTAGAGATTAAGATGCAAAGGATTTTCGTCGACATACGTTGGCGTATATCATCAATAGATAATCCATTTATGAGTTACGTTTGAAGTGAAGAAACGTGCGTAAAAGCTCTTATAATGTAAAGTATTACAATCCTAATAACTTAGTTAATTGAAAATTTTGAGACTAATAACAATGTTTAAAGTTAATAATGGAATTATGTGCAAAATGCGTAAAGGTGAAAGTGGACGTAACCCAATAAAAAAAGCAGGCCAAGACGTATTTGTGGTCATACGACAGTGAGAGCGGACACCTCTGTTAAGTAAAGAAAATATCAGTGATTAATTCTTTTCAAGAAAGGCTGTTTGTTTCTCTTATCACGTAGAAACACGACAGTATTTGCGAGGACGGAAAAAGGGTCAGAGGCCACTAACTTTTAGTGTATGAAAAGACACACGCCAGAGGAAAGTTAAGAATGCCTGTTGACATTGGAGAATATAGAGGTCAGCTAAAGAATGAAGGTTATTGAATCACTGCTTTTGGATTCTTAACTGAATTGATCCTTTGTTGACTGCAGGAGCTCCTTCATCTCTTATTTTGTTAGGTATCAACGTGCTTCTAAAAGTCTCCCTCCGACTTTTGCTTAAGTTTTACCTACCATTGTTAGTGCCATTTAAGTCTCCGTTCGAAAGTGAGGTTTCTACTTTGTTTGTTATTCATTCTGGCCCTAGGTGCAATAAGTGTAAACTCATGCCGAGATTCTTGAAGTGACTGTTGCCTTCATGCCACGGTCACAAAATGAATTGCTTGAACAATTGTAAAGAATTGCGACGGAAAGTGCCGTTAACTTTCGGGAAAGGCCTGGTCAGTGAATAGATAACGATTTAGTCACAAAAAATCAGAAAAAACTATGTCGACCTTCCCTTTCATTATTGTATTCCTATAAGCAGGAGCTCAATCTTAAAAAAAGTACGTCAATACGCCGAGGACAAGGCGAAGTCTACGATAGATATGGTGCCATGTATTTTGCATTATGAAACACTATGTTTATCATTTAATTGCTCACAACGTGTACCGGAACCACGTAGGATACAGCTTGCTTAAAATATTTTATTATAATCAACAAGTAAGCGCAAATAAAACAAGTTCGAAAAGTAGATAGCGCGGATTTGTCTAAAAAATTTTGGGGTGTTGGGTTTTCGTCGATAAACTTTATTTTCATGACACTTGAACGTTGAAAGAAACCACGTTATTCAGTTGAACAATTACTACCCCGCAAAGGAGAGTACAAAGACATAATGTTTCGTATTTAGCCCAGGAAAATATTACGATGTGACATTACGCCAGTGTCAACCTCGAGTGGATTACGCTACCTGACGACGCGCTCAGTGTTTGTGGCAACAAATACGCCATGATTTGCGGCGCCATGTAAGACAGTTCAACTGCCGTTGCAAGCATCGTAATGTTTTCAATTATACACTGCAGCGTATGTACTAAGCGTGTAAGGTGTTGGCAGATGGCACTGTTCCTTGGAATAGCATAGTATTGCTCCAGTTCATTTAAACAATTTGTAGGTAAAAACGACCGACGTTTTCTTAATATATGATCCACACGTCTCGCTGTTGGGAACTAAAACAAGTCTCAGTTTAAATGCCAGCAGGCCTTTTCTAGGATTATCAAGGTTTATGTTTGTGAATGCTTCTTAGTTTTGCCACCAAGAGATAGCGAAAGTGACAAGCATGAAGTGAAAATATAATCTAACTTTACTTTGTCGTAAATTCCCGTCCATGTTCAGGAAATCACTTAACCTAGGGAACAAAGATGTAATACAATTAAACGTTGGATATGACGAAGATATATATTATCAATGCTTCTGTTATAAGCCTTGTATATCCATGTCACTGGAGCTGCTCAAAGAAAGAGTTAGAAGTATAATATTCTGAAGTTTTGTAAATAAGCTTGAACATATTAATTTAAGAAATATTTATTTGTTGAAGAGTGAACATGAAGGAACTAATTGAACTGTTATGTATAGTTATTACTGCAATAACAATACTCCTTGTTATCTTGTTACAAGAAACTTTTGCAGTTTGTCAGAGCAAAATTTGAATAGCAGAGGAAGATATTCTACTGAAAACAACGAAATCGCTTTTATTTGTTAAGCATTGATTAAGCTAATGTTAGTAGTCTATCCCACTTGTCTTTGTAGACCACAGAATAGCATTACTATTCCACATACAGGGCATTTTCTTTACAGACGATTGTCTGTTTACGGAAGTGATATCTTGTGCACCCATACTAAGGATTCAAAGACAGAATCAGCTAATGATTTCAAACATGGGAGCCTACTTAAGTATTACTTATTTTTTTAATGGTATGTTTTGTGTTGTATTTAAATTGCTAGCAGACCGTTGGTATATAAGGCAAAGCCAGTGTACTTTTATTAAGCCTTCCTGCTACACTGCTTTGGAAGCACTGTGAGTGCGTGAGGGACCAGTCCACTAACCTATCCCCTCGTTGTTGTATACCATCTCATAATCATAAGGAGACCATGTAGAGCTGGAATATAAGCATGCAAATACTGCAAAATTTCTATTTAGTCCCATCTCTTTTTAGAACCCCTGTTCTGTATTCCAGTAACGGCGTGAGAGAAAACCTAAATTTTTACTGGTAAGTTATCGTATTTTCATCTGTTGTGTTATCAATTTTTAATAATTCATACAGCATTTTCTTGTTAACTTCATCGTTAAGTCTCCCCAGTAGGGTCGTGATTAAGTCACTGGTGACTAGTTCCCTGTAACATTCTTGGTCCAGTTGGAAAAAATGTGATTGTACACCCTTCACTTTCGATAAAACTCACAAATCAGATAACTTCATCAAAACAAGACCACCATGCCTTCCTTGAGGGGTTTTTATCAAAATCTCCGTAAATGCCAACTGCAAAGTCGGCATACCGTCCAACAAAGTAAAGTCTCTAATGAACAGAAGACGTCTCAAGTTTAATTATTGACAATTATCATAATGATGATAACGATCTTGTCATAGACTAATATATACTTTTGCAATTCTTGCTGTTATATGGTTTATCTCTTCCAAATAATGAATTGTTAAGTGCCGGAATAGGCCAAGCAAAGCTAGAAACTCCATAATGTACTAAGTCCCCACGGCGAGGTCTTGCTTTTAAGATATTTGAAAACCAACTTACTCTACGTAGAAATCACTTTTTGATACTGAATGATAATAAACTTGGGATTAACATTTGTAAATAAGATTTTCAAAACTCATGTTCGTCAGAAGTAAGTAATGGTCATTATATATTTACTGACTTGGCATTTTGCCATTAATGCATGCTATAACTAAATATTTACGTCAATACAAATACTTGATGAAGAAATTTCTTAGTTACAAAATACCTCGATAGACCTGGCCGTTGACGTGAATGGAATAGCTCCATAAGCGGCCATCAGCCATAAAGATGAAATAGATATTTAAAGAATGACTTATATTGGCATCATATTGCTGGTAAATGGATGATATGAACGTGAGAACATGCCAGGGTTATGTTGAAATAACACAGATGACCTCAGTAAATGCCCTTACTTTTACCTATGCACTCAGCTTTCCTTCCGTCATTCCGCAATGACCTTGTGGGTTGACTGAGTACATTGAAGGAATGTCAGCTAGTCTAAGTGCTTTGTTTTGTAGAAAAAGCCTCTGACAAAGTATTGTTGTCAAATGCTTGCTGATGCATTGATGCTTTGTAATCCTTGCTATATCACCCGATGCGCATCGGGTGCCATTTTACTTTCTCAATTACAAAGCAATCAAGAATGCATAGTGATATAGATGGACGATAGACCGCTCTTTGCTAATAAGATGTCAGTGACGAAGGTCTACTCGGCTTAAGATATATTGATATCTAGTCCAGTGTTGACAATTTCTGACGGTCAGAACGATAAACATCACGTTGGCTGAAGATCTATTCTACTTATGACCAATAGTTAACGGCGTAATCAGTATTTACTCTTTTATGAAGCTGCTCTTTTTAAAGATAGCTCTTACGATGTTAGTGTCCGAATGAAATCTTTCAATTATGGTACCTGACCGAGTTTAGAATTTCTTTCATAGTCACAGCTGTCTTAGTCATTTCAAGTCCCTTCTCCGGTTATAGTCTTTGCATTGCAGCAATAGTTTATAGATCCCGTAAACGAGCCTTTCATAAGGATGCGAAGTTGAAAACCGAACCAAATTCAAATGCCTAGCACGATGCTTCTAAAGTTGTTAATTTGCTTTCTTTGAGGAATTGCGGGTCTACATGCTTGACTCCCTAGAAAAAGACTACAATGATGATATTTGCAGTTGCCATGGGAAAAACATAAACCTTCCCACTCTGTATGACATACCTACTATTCCAGAAACAAATCTTAAATAGTAATCATTTGTACAGAGTTCATCTGAATTGCCCTTGATGCCGTGTGCACCAAACTTTCAAGTAACTTCCTTGTTCCTTACTTTCCTTGCGTTATCCCTCCCAACAACTTCTTTCTAGCTGGTGGTTGAATGAATGAATGCAGATGAAGCATATTTTTGTGCGACAGAACGAGAATTGCATAG
>JANTCA010086584.1:0-14065 GCA_024741275.1 Chironex yamaguchii | reverse complement strand
TCGCTCGGCGATTTCAGATGGTTTTGGACAAAGATGGGCAGTAAGCTTCTCAATTAAGGTCACATAAGAAAACGATGGTCTTCCTTCCTTTCTTTCTTTCTTTCGTTCTTTCTTTTTCTTTCTTTGTTTCGTTCTTTCTCTTTCTTTCTTTCTCTCTTTTCTTTTTCTTTCTTTCTTTCTTTCTTCTTTCTTTCTTACTTCTTTCTTTCTTCTTTTTTCCCTTTTTCTTTTTCTCTATCCATCGGGTTCGATTTACTGAACCGTAATAAAAGCCAGTTCTCGATACCTCTCGAAGTTAGTAATTGATGGAACGGGGTCCTTCTACGGCGTGGATTAGAGCAGGTGCACTGTCACTGTTGTTGAGAACTACTGTTGCAAGTAAAAAATTTCTAGATCTGTTTTGGCCTTCATTTATGTGACTCACTTGTCGATACACAGCGTGCGAGATTTACACGTGCTAGATACCTGTAGAGAAATGTCTGCATAAACCTACAGTAGCCAGGACATGGATTTCTTTAAGCCGGATAAGGATAAGTAACCTGCTCTGTTGTCATCCAGAATGAAAGCAGCTTTGATTTTACGCATGCGCACTGCCTTACCACGAGGAAGATTTAATCATAGTCATTCACACCATGCGGTTTGGTTTTGTCTTGTGCTACTTCTTCATGATTTTGAAAGTGAACCTGTAGGCGAGTGGGAACAGAATGGGTATTTAGTGTCTTCATAGCGATTCAACTAGCTGTGGAATTATGGCTATAGGAAGTGAATAAATAAAGAGAAGATGAAGGGTTGCAGCTGTTTACAGATCAGGTTTAATTATGTTTGATCCTTAATTTACTGCCATTAGAAGGTAAAACTTAGAAAAATGGAAATCCCCTCTCCATTTCTTTGTTTTTTGTTTTATTTCTTGTGTTCTTTTTTAACAACGTTGATGGCTAATTGAAAGGGAACGCAGACAGACAAGTTTATTGTTTTAACCATCAGACCACTTCGGGTTAAATCCAGGCTATAGAATTAGCTGCCTCTATGATAGTATAACATTTTAATAGTCAAGTGTCCGGATGTTATTTCTTGTCGCATAAGACTGTTTGTTTTATGAGTGGGAAAAATTAAAGTTAGAAATTGCTTGTAAATTTAAAAGGTAAAATTTACAATGCTAGGGTATTACTCTGTGCAACAGTTACTGAACAGTTACGTAGGCAATGGTATTTCGACTTATTGTGTAACTTTATTTTCGACACATTTTTATTTGTACTCGTCGGTGCTCTTTGTGTAGATGTGGCGGATATTAGCAGTAGAGTGTTTGGTATCCATTTTTTAATGCGACTTCTGTACTAGTCGTGTTAGTATTTTTACTACAAATTAAAGTACTGCTGGGTAATGTATCGTTGCAAAGTAGATTGACGATTCTGTTCGATTCAGTGTTCCTCACGGACTAACAGAGATAGAGCTTGTATAGTGTCGAATGCATGGTATGCATGGGAGACTGTAAGGCAGCGTTTATACTAGATCTCGATATTATCGTAATCGATTTTGTCATTTCTTTTGACACAGGGCTGTTTTGGGTAAGTTTCAGAAGCTATGTTCAATAAAAACAAGGGTAGCAAAACCGACTGCAAATTATCACGGCATTTGACTCCTGTCAGTCGCAAGGACGTTTCTGCCTAAAATACTGCGAACATGCATAACTACAACTATTATTATTATTAACTATTATTGACACTTCGATCTCAGAAGATATGGCTTCACAAGAGGAAGAAGGACCACAGGCATGACATTTGCTGCACGGAAATTGCAGTAAACAGAAAATGAGTCTTCTATGCAACATTTATCGGCCTTAAAAGCCATTTGACTCCGTGAACCGCAAAGCTTTATGGAGAGTGCTGGCGAAGAAAGTAAATTCCACCAAAAATTGTCAACATCCTAATATTGGTACTCATGAACATGTCTGGAACCTTGAAAGTAAATCGCTAGACCACAGACAGCTTCCCTCTATTAACAAGTGTAACTCAAGGATGCGTCATCGTGCCACTTCTTTTTATCATCTATTTTGACGCTATGCTATAGGAAGCATTAGGTGGCTGCAACAAAAGAGCCTACATCAAATTCCGAAAAGATGGCTCATACTTTAACCTGGCAAGATTACGAGCTCGTACGAAATTAAAAGGAATCGTTGATTTGCTTACCTGAAGAGCATATTAGCAAACGATAGCCCACTCGATCGAGAAATTGAGTCTTGCATCTTAAAACAAATTCATTTTTCGGCATACTGCAGAATCATGGAAAATCTATGAACGCAGTCTTAGGGAACTTGAATGTTTCCATCAACATTGCCTCTGTCGCACTATGAATATTAACTGGCAGAGTTACACCACTAATCTGGAGGTTCTGAACAGAATAAACGTTACCTTTATTGAGACAGAAGTGAGGAAGCGACTACTGAAATAGGCCGGCCATGTACCGGCCATGTAGAATGAATGCCCTTGTTGCGCCTGCCAAGTCGTTTATTATGTACACACTTTGCTCTGTGCAAATTTTAACTGAAGTTCATATTTTGTATTTATTTCTATAATTGGAAGGAAGGAGAGAAGCAAGCGCACCGAGGCGATCCTCTATTCTTCATATTGCTATTTTGTATAAAATCGGTCTGTTCTAAAGCTGCTAAGCTAGATCTGTTGATGTAAGATACATCCGGTGGGGTGTTTTGGATATATTTGCACCCCCACTTCTTTGAAAATATGGTAATATGGATTCGTTCAAAAATGGCATTAAATTTTAGGGTAGGGGTGAGTCTTTATTGAGTCTTAAATCTTAAGGAAGCAGTAGTCGACTCCTAAAAAGTGAAGAGATTTTAATACTGGATTTTTACAACGAAAGAAGGTCGAGAACTTAGGTGTTTAAAATTCCAATTATACAGTACATGCGTTGTTTAATGTATGTGTCATGTTCGTGTCTCACGTTCCTATAGTGGCTGTCTGTCTTTGTAATACCGTCATGTCGTCTTGCGTGCTTTTCTGTTAAGCCATGTGTTTTGAGTAAAAGGTATTTCAAAAAGTTTTGATGATACACTTGATATGACTGCTACAGCTCGGAAGGGCGTATATAAATTTTGCAAATATGTGTCGTGGGATTTAGAAAAGAGATTTCTTAAATCTAATTCATTTTTGGCACTTCAATTTAAAAACAATTGCAAAAAGGTACATTAAGCAGTTATCCATATTTCGATGCAATTCGACCTGTGCAATATATTTTAGCGCCAAGGGTGCAATCTACAAAGAATTAGAAGGTTCCCAAAACACGAGGAGGTGTATAAAAGCTCCCTAGAGATGTGAAAGTGAAGGGACACCGGCACTTCGTTGATCGTCAGGTAAATGTTGGGTGGCAAAAGAGGATAACATAGCAGCAAAGCATAATGACCTAAAGGCAATAGTGGCGACCGACCAAGAGCCAATTGGCTGGAAAAGTGCATGCACGGGCTGCCGAAAAGATTAGATTCTTTTTAGTTTGTGGTAAGGCTAATTATCGTGAAAGAATGTTTCTTGCTCACAAGATATGCATCTAAGTATTTAGAACGAGAGGATATGTATATCCTCACAGTAGTAAACGCAATGCAGGTGCTTACATGGCAACTTAAAGTATTCACAAGGGAGGAGAAGTTGGCAGTATTTGCTGAAAATCATTCAGCAGCGGAATTCTTAAGAGATTGTGATGCCCAGAGAAAAAAGGAGCATTCTGTACGTACCAGATAACAGTAGTAGACGAACAAACGGTAATTGATGCTGCTGTCAGCCAAGCATTGAAACACAAAATCATGAAGAAAACACTGCAGTAGTCAACGTTCTGGGGCGATAATTCTTTTTCCTCTTTTTGGATCTCGTGCTACAGAACTGGAAAACGGTTTTCAATACAGTCATGCGAAGTTATGATTCAGCTCTCTCTGCATTTAATCCTTACAAATGCAAGAATAAGAAAAGTTGACAAAATACACAGCAAGATATGGTCTATCCAAGGAGAGCTTTCTTTATGACCATGCTCTGTTTAGAAATTCAGTCTTTTCCAATCACTGCTGAAAGAGATGGATGAAAGAAAAGAGAAATTATGAGAAAATCGAGTTGGATATTAAAGAAATTTAAAGATAGTAATTTGGAAAACCTCTATCGAAGTCTGCATAGGGCTTTGAAGATAGCATGTTGCCTTCCTGCCACGATTGGATCGTGCGATCTACTGCATAGCAAAGTGAAGTTGATCATAATATATTTGCATGCACAAAATGGGAGAAAAGCGACTTGTGCAATTGGGAGTCATTATTGGTGAGCGGGATATCTCCAGTTGAAAAGATTTTTTCATCTCTGCATGAAACATTTGCTATCAAGACAAGAAATGTTTCCCCTGAACATTTTATGTCTGACGTCTTTGGACCACATACTTTGGCACTTGTGTATAAGGCCAAATACACATTTCTAATAGCTGTTATGTGATTCATTGTAAGTTGTATTATATTGTAATACTAGTTTTAACACATTTAAAAAGCTCTCCTTTGAAGTTACACGCCTATCAGTGGCTTTTTCTGAGACTTTCCATCCAGAATGTGTGCCTCTTTTTGAACCATGGGCGTTTCTCTAACATAGAAAGGGCGTGGTCCAAAATAGTTTATTAAGTCGAAGATCATTTGTTACCCCCATCACTACTATTTCACGAAGGCTGCCGCCACCACTCCTCACACCGTAAAATGTTTTGTATCGAGGTCTTAAAAGTCTGCATTAAGATGGTCTTAATGCTGTAGAGGCGTTTGATTTTTTGCGCATTTACTCAGCAAGTTGTTCGCGTCATCGGGTAACGTATGACATGAATATTCTGTAGTATAAGTGTCTAACGGACTTGCCATGCGGAATGCTTATGTGGACAAGTCTTAACAATAAAACACCAGGGATAGTAAATACTGTTTTAAAATCTGATTGGAACTGGTCAAATGTCTACCCATACATGTTATGTGAATTGCAGTGACGAGCGAAGATAGATGTGTGGTCAAATTGGACGAAATTAGCTTCTTTTGTTGTGCTGTGGAGACTAGCAGAATGTCATAAAATAATTCTTTTTTCTTGAAAATTTGACAAGCGTTTTTAAGTAATAAACGCATCCGCAAAGGTTTTACTTGGACACTGATCATGTAGATTCGTCGGATTTTGTTAACGGAACACCATGTTGATATTGTAAATTTTGGCAAATGATATTATTTGGACCACCTTCCTTTCGTCTTGTTTCTTTAGTTGAGTAACGAATCGACAAGGTGAAGGTGACCTGATACTGGTGATCGTGCACGCGTCCTTTTCTTGAGAGAAGCATTTTTATCCTAGTTTTGAAAAGAGATAAAAAGTGGATACGATAGTACACCGTACTCGACCTCCCCGATTCATGACTAAGCTGATACATTTTGTGAGCAACGTAAGCCCTTCTTCAAAATTGTATTGATAGAGCAGGGATTTTGATCTCATGACTTATTTACAAAGCTTTATCTTGACCGCCATCAATCTCTATTTGGAATAGTCAGCCCAATCTCGGCAAACTCTCTCTCGCTGAGTTATTAGACAAATGCTCGTCTTACTGTAACGTTAAAAGAGGAAAACTACTCGACCTCATCCTGATCAGTGTTTAAAACAGTCTTGATATTTCGAATGAATTTGAAGATGTTATTTGTACACAAGCGTGGATATTGTGGGACCAACCTTTAATTAATTGATGGAGCTTTGGTTAAAGTTCATCTCAGCTGTCTTTTCTCAGAAGTATTACGGATCACGTGGGTTTTAGTAATTTATTTCTGGTTGGACCCTTAATTATTCTTAAAGGACATAATTTTAAATCGCTGTAATTTCTGACTCGATACCCAGTGTAAATGGCAATGTTCAAAGGTGTAACTAGTGCTCAGGAGTGTCATGAGGTAAGGACCACCAGAGCTTTCAACAAAACGTGACAAGTGAAACCGAATATAATGCGGAAAGGATCATCGTCCACGGGCACTTGTGACAGAGGCGTCTAGGTTGCTACGGACGCTTACGTCAATTCTTGATATTTTTAGCACGCAGCATCTAGGCAGTTGTTTCTCAGTAATTTATTGTACGTTTCGGTGGAGGTTATGAGAGGGAGTACAGTTAAACCAGTTATTGAAAAGGTAATGTATTCATTAACAAAGCTTAACTCATGGAGAACCTTTAAGGCGATCATTGTGAATCACATATAACGTGTTTTGTTTTAATTTTTGATTTTGTTATTTAGGTGGGAATCAAGGCCTTCCCAGCTGTTTTTACGTGCTGTAGTGGCGAGTGTTAAGTTATTTTGAATGTAAACTACGGAGAAATAGAATGTCATTTTTTTCGCAAAACTCGATTTTTATAGCGTGGAGGACTAAAAGGAATACAGTTTTCAATTAGTTAGCAAGTAAAGACTTGCTTTTCACAACTTACAGCAAACGATTGGATTACATATTTTGTAGTTGGGTGGACCACGTTACTATAAGACCAGGTAGAGAGTTGGATTATATGTTCAGTGGCCACTGAATTAGTGAAAAAAGTTAAAAGTCCTGTTAATTTGGTGTCATTTTGTCATATTTAACCTTTCAACGTTAGCGCGTGATCGCGAATCCAAACGTAGGACCTATTAGTGTGATGTCATACTTGTTGTATTATGAAGAGACGGTTTGAATTGCATGATGCTGTAACTAACTCATTTGTATCAATATCTTTTATAATGGACAATACAAATAGATCGTGTTCATTGTAAATGAAATTTTAAGTATTATGTCAGTCATAATGAATTTTTGATACTTGGTTAGTGAATTTCGTACGATCAGGACAATTTTGAGCACTTGAGTGATTCTGTTTAAGGAGCTAAAAGGGATGTCAAGAACAGTGTCATTTGTGGTCTTGCAAAGCCCAGTTATCTACAATTATCATCAATGACGTGGTAGTGATTTCGAATAAGATCGGACAGTTTTGAAAAAATTCTCGAATGTCAGGATGTGATTATTTCTAGCACTTAGCACTCATTGTGTAGTCCTAAAGACCAATAGATATAATATATAATAATATATTTTTACGTTGGTAAGCCTACTGGAATCAACAACAGGTTTAAACGTACCAAAACGTACGAAGCTCTTTCCACTACAAAAGATTGGATGTAACAGTCATGCTTTGCATCTTTCCCTTATTCTAGTCATTACGTGTGCTGACGAGCGCTCATTTAGCACAATAGAACTCTCTATAAACGTAACTTAGAGCTACTATGGACGAAGAACCTCTTAACGGACACCTTAGGAAACTGATTGTATTCGACTGTGATGCTGTAATATCCAGTTTGTATAAATAGTCAGTGGTTTTACTAAAGTGATGCCTCAGGCTTTCCGATCTTTGCGTAACGGCCCCACAAACCCTTTGGGAATTTTTGCTGACGCCACTGTAGTCAATTGGTGTTTGATTGAAGAACTGGATCATTCTATAGTGTTTACTAACCTTTGAGAGGCAGGGTTGGTAGTAACTGCGGTATATATCTATGCACATAGTTAATCACCAAGTACCTTTATATCATTTTCTTTGAGATTGGTGTACCCATTGCTGTGATCATTGTCGTGATAGTTGCCATAACTATAATCACTGTAATCATCACGACCTTATTCACGATCTTTGTCATTATCGTAGCTGTCATTATGATTATATGATCAGAAATTGGTGTAATGGCAGGAAAACGAAGTTTAATTAAGAAACGAAGAACAAGTACAGCGACGATAAACATATTGTAAGGAGAATACTGCAATAAAAAAGGGAGCATGTGGGAGTTAATAAAGTGGGTCGAAAAATGCACACGAGTCTCTAAGTCGTCATAGACCAGATTAACGAAACGGGACACCCAGCATCACTGGAAGATTTCTCGGTCCTGGATAGAGCTCCCAACGATTTTGACATACTCATTCATGAAAGCTTACTTATTTTACGCGACCACCCCTCTCTTAACTCCCAACAGTCCTCTATTCCTTTAGTTTTTTATCAGATACCCTTGGGCCCTTCATTTTTGTGTCTTTTATTTGTATTTTGTCTGTGTTTTATTTTCTTTTTGTTGTTTGTTTTCACCAAAAAATTTGTTATTCTTGTTTATTGTATTCTGGTAAATACCTGGACAACGTACTATAACACCAATTTCTGATGATGAAGAATGGAATGTCTTCGAAACGTTAATGTATGATTATGGCCTTTTTATTGGAGTGTTCTCCTTATAATATCTTTATCGTCGCTGCATTTGTTCTTCGTTTCTTGATTAAATTATCATTATGCTCGTTGTCATGATTTTTTTCAATCATCGACATCATCATCGTCGTCATTTACGAAGCCCTCATTTTGTTGTTGTACATGGTGTCAACTTGTTGGAATGAATATTTTTATGGCTTCTAAGGACGAATGAGTGAATTTTATAAACAATTCGAAAGGGACTGGAATGTTTCGACTATGGACGAGAGAGATAGCCTTTGACCCGAAAGATCATTGTATGAAATGCATGATTGAATGCATCTCAATTGTACAAGCAATTGTTCATTCCTCGATAAAGTTATCACCAATTTCATTCCCTTCTACATATTCCAGCTTTGGGCGACTCTAAAACGGCCTTAGATGCGATGAATATAGTATTTGAAGGCTGTACACAGATATTGGAACCTTGTTTCTCCTTTTCGGGTTTAGTGTTTGTTTCTATAGAATAAATAAGTGGCTAAAAGATTTATTAGCTTGTTGTAAACAGACGTTGTGCTCCTAGTGTCATTTGTGCAGCTTACTATGGTATGCAGGTTAGTAATGCGACTTTTACTGTAGCACCTTGGCAATATGTCTAGTTCGGGACATCTAGATGGTGATGCTTGGTTGCTACTTACCACAGATTCGTCATCAGGATTCCTGGTTTCCAAAAAACATGCAAACTTACTAGCTTTTCCCCTAGCTGTAGTTTGAAGTTGCATTTCCAATTTACTGCTTTTTAGCGTAAAGTAATGGTGACGATGTAGTTAAGAGCCGATCTCCCATTTTCTGGTAACCATTGTGTTAGTCTTCCTAATAGTGTTCTGGCTAATGTTCTTAATTAAAAAGAAAGAAAAATTTTCTCCATCTCTTTAGTTGACTTTAACGTGTGCCTACATCTTTGTCAATGCAAAACCTGTTGTTTTTGTTTAGGATTGTCTTAAAGAAGGATTCCTGCTGAAGCAACAAGGATCCTTTCAGGTAAGCATCATCTTTCTTATCTCTGCTCTATTCTTTTGCCTACAAGGCTACCCCCTAGCTTATTTGATGTTATCTCGTCGAATGGCAGAGTGCGTGTTAATTTCGCGCAAACGGATCTTTCCTTTTCTGCGTATTCAGTCGTGAATATGATTAAACCCTTATAATTCACAGGTAATCACAGGAATGTTTCCCATCCAACCAACATTCGTCCCGCGATCGCGAGCAGGGAGCAGATTAGCGTGTAAAATGTGTCAATACAAAAGCGACATAGTGCCAAAATTAGTGGGAAATAAAGTGAGGTTTTACGTGGGAAAAAGTGGAATGATTTGATTGTTTATTGCAATTTGTAATAAATATACAAGGCTTTACTGCGTCGCGGTCACCAATAACAGCATCCGTGGTCAATGAATGCCAGTGAACTACCTATGCTCATTAAAGTGGTCGTGCGGTCATATGAACGGAGTCCTCTGAAGTGGAACACGCTTTGATACATAAATTATAACAAAGAATCTCTGACATTTCCTGACTACTTTCTTGTCAGGGTATCAGGTATCTGCATTAGTGCAGGGGACAACTTCATAGACTATTGTTATTTCGATCAGTGAAATCCTGGCCTTTCCTCTCAATGTCTCCAAACCTCGTGGTTTTTTACACTTAGGAGTTAGGGAGAGCTCTTCTGATATGTTATGTGACATGTCCGAGGGTAGGTTCAAACCGTTATCCGTCTTCGAATTCAGTGTAGTACACTTTAAGCACTAGAACCTCCACGAGAATCAAAGACTGTATGTAGCTGACTATTTCAGGACGGTTTGATGCTTCCTCGTATGTCAAAATGGTAATCATCCCACGAATTCTCTTTTCATATAATATCTAAATATGTAAAGTTACAATTTCTCTTACACTTTCCTGTCTCACGCATGTAAGGAAGATGAACGTACAGCAGTTGACCACATGTGAGTCATACTTAAGTTTACTAATGGTAAACCACGCGCTTTTTTCCCTGATCTAAACAACCAAAAGATGTAGTCGACAGATTTTATAGGTACTTGTGATCATGAACTGACATGATTGTCTTTTAGATTTCTTTGTTTTCAAAAGTATTCATTCCATATATACTACTCTGGCCAGTGGCCGTTTGTACTTGGAAGCCATGTTCCTGGTTGGTGGTGGATAATGACAGAAATAAAAGATGTGTTATCCGATGGAGAGAGGTTATTGGAAAGGAAACGGCGTTAGGAAAAACCTGTGTTCTCTTTGCAACATTCCCCCCTATTTTCAAAGAGCAAACAGACAGGAAGATATCAAAGGTCGCTTTTCAGTGACATTTGTAAAACACTGAAGTTAGAGAAATTTTGAGTTGTAAGCCAGATTGATTGGGAGTTAAGGAAAAAGCAGCTTTGTCTCTGTCTAGGTCAATTTATGTATCAGAAAGCACCGACCTCTTCCGTGTAGCCGAATCCTTTTCTGTTTTACCGAGGGCTAGACCACGGGCGTCGGTTGAGGTAATTACTAGCGGCAAGGTATGCAAAGCATATACTTTTGGCAGGCATGGTCGCTTGGAAGCTTGTTGAAAAACAAGTAAACGAACTGATCACAGAGCATCAAGGTAGGTTCCATCTAAGCGACCTTTTAAAGCCCAAAATAGCAAGACACATTGACAGCGGTCATCAAAATAATACTAAAAATACAAACAATGAAGCTGACTGTAATCGAGTTTGTCCCGACACAAGAAAGTAAAACCTGAAATTTAAAATTAATTTTTATGTCGACATCTAGGCTTACTCATCATTTACGCTGGCGCGTCATTCCAGCTTTCTGCGATTTTCTGTTTACCTTGCCAGTCGGGGCTTGTTCCTCAGCATTGTTTGCGTACTATTAGATTTGTCATGATTAGGCTTTTCGTTCCTTCGTTCTAATTTTAGCAATAAACTCTTCGTCTGGCTCTGGTTGTGCTTGGAATTTCCTCTAAAAGTAAACCTGTTACCCTCTTCCTTAAAATTTACTCTGGCAAAAGAAACACATAATTGCTTACCGTTCAAGATGTTCTTCTTGAGAAGAATGAGCCTCGTAACAAGTATACACGGAAGACGTTCTTTTACTGGTCAACATGCTCAGTGGGATTTATTCGACCCCAAAATTCGTTTGTTCTCCGTCAAAATTAGAGTTTAGACGTCAGTAGCATGAACGTCTTTCTATAAAATGACCACCCAGTTTCTCATTGCACTTTAAATACTCGCATCTTTCAAGTAGACCCCTTTCTTTAGTCCAAAGAAACGCCTCGTGCGTCTATCTTGGACATCTTTGGTGGGCGGTGCCTTCTTTCTATTCGAAAAGCTGTCGTCTAGAAACATGCATGTTTTTGCAGTTTCAGAATCTCAGAAGGACAAGCTACCTACCACACAAGCATGGCAATTTACAAAAGTTTATTGATAGAATCTATCAACGTGTATGAAGACACATCCGGATATGTTCTGTCAGCATGTGCCAACAATCTTTGCGATCATGTAATTCTGCCCTATCCCTTAGCAGGGTAACTTTGCTGTAGGATATCACCTGCTCAATAGCCTGTCCTGTACTGCTGAGTGCACTGATGGCGTCTTTACAGTTGTTGCGAAAGCCAGGTCTACACTTTTTCTTAGTAGTTTACATTGGGAAGCACAAACGAGCCTTTGGAGACAGACAAATTAACTCGTCCTTATTTTCTTATGTGCTTTCATTTCCTTAATATATTTCTGTTTATTTTCTCTTGGCTAAAAGGTGGTTCGCTACTTTCCTATTGCCTATTTTTCAGTTCCAGGTTACACTACACAGTTAGCACTGTCACGCGTTAACTTCTCCTGAAAAATTTATTTGATCAGTGTCAGATGAAAATCTTCATAGATGAATCTATAATCTGACAATTTTTTACGTTTTGTAACTTGCGGAAACAAACGTTCATCTATTTGAATTGATCCAGGAGGCTTGTCGTTACCTCTGAGGGAACGCTAGAAAGGTTCAATTGACAGGATAGTTTAAGTTACCCGACGATTTGTTAAACTGTATGATTTATACCTAATTTTTTGAGACCGGGGTTTAACAGCTCTGGTGGACATCATCATAGCTTAACTTCTGTTCATTACAAAAGATCATTCTGACTAGTACTATATTCAACTCTCAGTTTTTTAATTTCCGCGCAGTTCCAGCGGATGTCAGAAAACGAAACGAATTTTAAAACACCTAAACGAGTTTGAACTTGAAATTTTCCAATATTAGAGATAAGATAGTATTTGGGTGGGATTAGTTTAGCTTAAGATTCAAACTGTTTGAATGATTATGTTGTTTGTATTTTGCGTGCGTTTCTAGTTTTAGTGGTTGTGTTCATTTATTTGCTTTCACCCCAAATCGTTTTGGTTTATCTTTTAATGAAGCGGTGTTTATTAAATTTTGTATGTTGTCAGGATTAGGCTAGTCAATGTTTTAACGGCCTAAAACTACATATGTTTGTATGTCGAACAATCTATTACCCCAGATTTTGTAAACTGTTGTTATGAGTTATAATCTTGCTCCATTTAATTGAAGATCTACATCTTGATTCGTATGTTCCTGTTTTCGGCAAGACATCACCAAGTTTCCAACTCTGAGATTAAAAAGAGCATTGTGTTTTAACGGACTACTTTCATTGTAAGATATAGGATTTGTAATATTAAATTTCTTTGGAGGCTGTTTTGCGATGATCATGCTGACAATTTTAATTTGGTGGCTGTTATTTGATGGATGGTTCCATTTTGTTCATTTGGTGTACTATTTCGCTTCTGTTGAAACTTAGTGCAACCAGCCTTCCACTGCAAGACTTTTGTTGCTTTTTTCTGAACACGTCGTCTACTTAAACGTGATTGCATGACCAAGCTTCTCTTTAAATTGGTTTTATATGTAATTTGAGAGTAAGGTCGAGGATATTTACACCATCATGGAAATAAGACAAACAATTCTGTCTGGAATACCGTTTACTTTTGTTCAAATCGGCTGTCATTTGATCAAATTGGTGCCCTGACAAAGTGAATACAAATGCAGTCCAATGAGCTACAAAGGAAAACGATATAAAAAGGAAAAAACCCATAAACTGTCCAGGCATTTTGCTACAGGAAACGGTGCGTATTATATCACATCGAATCTCATCATATCAAATCATGTAATATCATATCATATCATATCACATCACTTCATATCACCTCACATCACATCACGTCAGCCACATCAATCACATCGTATTAATCACAGCACATCAAATCAAATCTCGTCATATCACATCACATCACATCACATCATATCAATCACATCACATCATATCGCATCACATCATATCACCTCACATAATATCACATCATATCAATCACATCACATCATATCAATCACATCACATCACATTACATCAATCATATCAATCACATCAATCATATCAATCACATCATATCAATCACATCACATCACATTACATCAATCATATCAATCACATCAATCATATCCATCTCATCACACATCATATCACATCACATCACATCAATCATATCAATCACATCACACATCATGTCACATCACATAACATCAGTAACATCAATCACATCGTCTTAATCATATCACATCATATCAATCACATCATATCAATCACATCACATCGCATCACATCATTACATCACATCAGTCACATCAGTCACATCAGTCACATCAGTCACATCAGTCACATTAATCTCATCAATCACATCACATCATTTCACACAGTCACATCACATACATCAATCACATCACATCAATTGCATCAATCACATCATATCACATCA
>JANTCA010086573.1:0-14067 GCA_024741275.1 Chironex yamaguchii | reverse complement strand
CATCCTTAAGCTATAATTCATTTTAATAGCAAAAGCACTTCTCATCATCCTTAAGCTATGATTCGTTTTAATAGCCAAAGCACTTCTTATCATCCTTAAGCTATAATTCATTTTAATAGCAAAAGCACTTCTTATCATCCTTAAGCTATGATTCATTTTAATAGCTAAAGCACTTCTCATCATCCTTAAGCTATGATTCATTTTAATAGCTAAAGCACTTCTTATCATCCTTAAGCTATGATTCATTTAAGATAGCGAAATAAATTAGACAAGATGTGATGGTTTTAACTTTATCACTTGCTCTACTTAACAAAAAGTAATAAACACATTTTTTCAGTTTACGTCAACTAGATTTTCAAGCAGCTAGAATCTGCCAGTGTCTTTTACAATCTACTAATAACTAGTAGTGCAATTGACAAGGTAATCACATTTACTGCCAGTGTCTTTTACAATCTACTAATAACTAGTAGTGCAATTGACAAGGTAATCACATTTACTTTTCAAGGTCAAGCAAAGATAAGTGTGGATACTTTATATCTTCTAACTGTACTCACCACCAATTTTAGGAGTAATTTTGATCTCCATTGACTAGCTTGCCTACGTACAAAAACAATTCTACCAGGTGTTCTCTTGTAAAGTCATTCATAGATAATTTTATGCTTATGCAATTTTGAAGCTCATTAACACATGAAAGAAGCACATGCAGGCCTCAGTAAAGGACAGTAGTCATTTTTCATTAAAATCAGCGACATCGACAGTGACTAGTAAATTCGTAATGAAACCACACTTATCTATCCAAGTGGGTTAACATTGAAATTCATAGCAGCATATGTTCATTATCGTGCTTAATTGCCTCACAAACTGTCACTAAATGAACTGAGCATAGTTTTGTCTGTAATTAACTCATCTATGCAAGTCTTGAAAATTTGAAACTCGATAGAGTCCTTGTCATAGCCTTCTCATAACGAGAAATGAAACAGCTTACAAGTGATTTCATTGTCTGCAGGCCGTTATGTTAAAATTCTTATTAGAGCTAATGACCTAGAATTACTTTTTTATCTGGAGTTATAAGAAAATTATACGAAATACTGCTATGCTTGTCTTTTTATTCAAAAGAGATTATAATCACTTGTGCAACATAATACATGTTACTGGAGCCCATCGCTAGGCTGAATCTGCAATGGCAAAACATAATAACACACCAACAAATCACAAACAGATTAATCCTTCACAGAGTAAAACCATGCATATCATAAATACGCTACGAATCCTGCTTCCGTCCTTCGGTCGCTAAAAAGCAGTTACACAAGTATGTTAGTGAATGTTGCTTTATATCATGACCATCGCTAAAATGGTCGGAAACCGGAATCGAGGAAGGGGAATAAGCACTTATAATATAAGAAAACAGCAATCAAATGAAAGACATGATATTACTTATAGACTACACGGAGTAATTGTTTGGACAAACTTTTACATGGACGTAAGACTTTTATGATGGATATATATTTGACTACCGTAAATCTGTAAAGAAATATATACTCTTTCTTGTTTATCTACTTTTTGTCAAGTTAAATAGCAAGGGTGAAAATTTCGATCACGAAACCGACCTAAACAATGCTGTTTTACTTGGACAGCAAAGAGATCTCTTTATGTTTATTGTTTTTGTGTACATGGTATTTATATAATTTACAATCGCCTCCTTCCTGTTTTATTGGTTGACACATGTATGCCCTACAAATGGCTTGATCAAAATATTGCTCTGTTACTTTGCACGCATTATGTACTCTAATGTCATTTAACTTAACAGGGATTATGAAAAATTTTCAATATGACTTACAAGGCATTTTAATGTTCTGCGCAATTAATACATTTAACTACTGACTTAATTTGAAAAAGTTAGTTTAAACCTTAAAACACGAGGCCACTTTTATCAACAGTATTAAATTGGAGAATTCTACAAATAATGCTTAAATTAATTTTCCCATCATTTGTGTCACTTTTAAAATGGGTAGATGTCCCAGCATTGCCATCGAGAATTAAAGAGAATATGTGTACATGTTTGGATTAATTCACTCACCATTCCAGTTGTAGCAGATGAAATTGTCCTCTTTTCTTTCGTCCACGACTTCAAACAAATGTTTCAAACAGTCTCCAAGGATAACAACTCAGGTGAATTATTGCAGCTTGGAAAATTTTATCACAAAATCCATTGTTGTCCTCGTGCTCTAGAGATTAGGAGAAAAGTTCCAGTTGATAAAAACAAAATCCAGTTTGACCGTCGTATACAAGTTAGCGAATGAGTTTCACTGCTCGAAATTGTTTTTATGGACGTTTTCAGTCTTTAGACTAGGAGAGCCGTATCATCATATTGAAACATGGAAGTATACTATGCGGTTCAATGAATCTTATTCGTCGACCACTTTGTTGGCCAAACGAGTTGTTTGTTTGTAGAACTATAATTAACCAATATACAATTTCAAGATCAATTTTCTATTTAAAAACTAAATGTTTATTTGGATAATATCACAATGTAGATAGAAGTGTTGCTTTTTGGTCGGAATAAAATTGTGGTCACTGCTTACATTAGTTTAAACATCATCATCGATTACCGGTACAAAGTCATTTGCGCCTTGAAATTCCATGCTAATCCTTGACATCCCACTTAAAAAGAGCTAACTAAGCCTGTACCAAGCAAATTTTATGCAACGCTTCCTGTTTAAAGTAGCCAGAACAATTTTTATTATTCGATGACTAATCTATGTTTTACAAATATTTCTAGACTCGCTAGACTTAGCTAGACTTGATGATTGCTTTGCTGTCATAGTTTATTTGTGTACGTGTTGGTTCGTAATCACCTGCTTAATAACTCCATAAGTTTTATAGACTTCCAAATCATAAAATTAATTACTATGCTACTTTTGACCAGACAACTGTCATAATCGAAAGACATAGTTACAATGAAGTCTCCCTTTTTCTTTACAATATACAGGAAATAAAATTATTATCTGGGGGACTGAACTTTATGGTTTGCATAAATCAACTGCAAATTCCGTACTTTACATGATATTGGAGAGAAAACTAATTCTTAAACTGATCTGAAATATAAACTTTTCTTATCCAAGTTACAGTAGTCGTCTCAATTTTATTGTCTTCTTGAAAATCGCACCAATAACAATAATTTTGTACCATTGAAAATCTAAAGATTGCTTTCAGCAGATTCAAGAGAGTGAAGCAAGCTGTCCGTGAAACATATTATGTTTACTTACGTGTTCATCCATTGCTCATCTGGATCATTTCCTTTGACTGGAAGGTGGTACTGACTTCATCTTTCCAGAATGGCGATTCCTGAATGTTCACAATAGCTAACTGCTCAATATTTCAACTTTTGAAAAATGTGTACCTCGCTTGTTTTAATTAAAAAAACTTTTGTTATTCAAAATATTGATTGATCCTAAAAGCAATACTCAATACGGGTACCCGTTTCTTAAATCAATCACCTCCGCTTTGCAGTCTATGTTACTATTTTATTGAAGATAGCCATCAATGGTGTTCAGGACCTTGAGACCGAATGAAACCCGAAACGGTTTGTTGTAGAGCTACTTTCAAACAAACACAACATAATAAAAACATTTAAAATTGATTCACATTGGGAAGTGGACCGTATCAAACTGCTTAGCCGGTAGGGAATGTTAGCTGTTGGGACCAGATTTTCGAAAGCTTTCTTCAGAAACTAAGAATTGTTAATATTCTCTTGAATTCAAGAGACATTACCTTGCCACCGTAATTCTTGGCGACAGTGACCGTGTTGGAAACGGCAGATTTATTATTGTAAACTGAAATGTCAAATTGAAATTTGTTTCCTTCCAACTGCTGAACATTGAGTTTAACAGCACGTTTATAGAGCAAACTGTTGAACTTACTAGTCGGGTTCCAACCGAACAGGTATCTCGTGTCGAAATAGAAATGCGTCTTTATTTGACATGTCAGCCAAAGACAAGATAAATGTTGGATTGTCCAATGAATACAATGATAGTGGATAATGTTGAAGGTGCTATAGTTTTAGTAATCTGCTATACAGAACATCAATATTTGCATGATATCTTAACATATTGACATGTGGAGTCAAATTACTTGAAAGGTGGTGTGGCAAGGAGCTAAAAGTCGTTTAGTTAAAATTAAACCGATTTGATCCTCGCACGTTTGTCAAATGTGCGAATGAATTGGAAACGAGAATACGAGAGCTAAATAATCCGTGAGGCATGTTTTCATATTTTATCTAAAAGTTGGATAAGTAATAATTACCATTATTTAATAAAATAATGCTAGTAGGCGTCATATGCAGTCATAAATTATTTCATGACAGGACGTACACAATTTCTTGTAGTATACTTCGTTTCTCGTCTTTCAATTGTTAGATTTCTGATAAAGATGTCTTTTCCGACCTGTTCTGTACACTATCTTGATCTGGCAATAAATTGCATTAGATGTGCTTTTAATTGTCCTTTGCAATGTCATACTTTGCCTTTAAGGCCATTTACCTCCTCTTGGCAGTTTGCAGTTGAGCATCTGATTAATGATTCTTCTTTAGTATCAACTTTTAAATTGGTTGCAGTTTCACTGAGTTTTATTAAAATTGAGAAGAACGGAAACAGAATTAATATGGTCATTTATGTTTGTCATATTACGAATTTTCCAGAAATGGAAGAAAACGTGCTTTAACAACATATTTTTCAAAAGAACAGACGAGCATTGTGTTGGTCACTGTAGTTTTGTGGCGCGTAGAAAAACTGGAGCCATTTATCTTAAAATAGCATACATAATTGTAACAAATGAAGACACCTGCATAATTTTGTCTTTGTTTGCAAGTCGTCAAGAACGAGGTAGAGGAATCAGCTATTATGACCAGTGAACTAAGCACTGCTAGTGCTCAGCAGTCGTGGTTTCATAGTTATGCAAAAATCAATAAACTAACGCAGCAAAAATGCATATTTTAACTCATATTTCTAGAAAAACATAACCATAATTTTATTGATCTTGTTGTGTTAAGAAGAGAGAAAGCCTATCTTTGATTTTAAATACAATAGTTTTTTAACTGAAGCTCAGTGTGCATTAAAGCATGAAGGTGGTCGTTTAACATTTTGAGCATCGGGTACGATCTCGTGCAGAGAAAGTAGGAAATTTTATCGTTCAAACTGATGGTAGACGTAAAACATCTGCTTTTCATTTTCATAATAATGATAAGTGTGATAAGTGTCTCAAATGTTAATTTCAGAACCTTAGGGCCAGCATCCGTTTGTCATGGATTGACAACTAATGAACGCAAAATGGACTGCTTGATTTTATACACTGTTGTCCATAGCATACTATTTTCAAACGCTCTCTACCCCAAAAAATAATAAAAGTTTTTTCCCATGTAATTTCTGCCTATAACAAAAGGCTTTTGCAATGATGAGATTGTGTACTGAGCTATACCCAGTCATTACTAGATCAAGCATCTTGACATCAGCACTCGATTGCCTTAAAATTAGGAAGACAGTCATGTAACCATATCTAGCAAATATCATAACTGAAGTGGTCCTTTTAGGAAATAACTGTAGTGAATAACTTAATGCTTTAAAGGGAAAGCAACCCTTAAAGCAAGTTGGTTAAAATGTCTGTTTGCAACATCATGTCGTAACATTTTTCGAAACCAAGTTTCGAGAGATCTTTTTCGTAATATCTCTCAAAAATGAGATTGTAGAATTATAATACCTCAATGTGTGGACCTCAGTAGGGATAGGGGGTGAGAATTTCTAAGTAGGGATAGGGGGTGAGAATTCCTCAGAGGATATAAGAGAAAGTGGAGTGATGTTCTGTGTACATGTGGAAGCATAGGGTGATCTGTGCTTGCAATAGGGTACTTTCATTCCAAAAAAGCGTGTAAAAAGTAGATAATGGCAGTTGTATACCTTAAGACTTTTAAACCACATCCATTAGAATCAAGGTATCTGTTTAATTACAGCTTGTGACATGTTCGCATGGAGCTATTGTGGATATAGAAGGATTTAAATGTATAGAAAGTCTACATCAACTGAATTTAAATCAGACAAGAAGAAGGTAGTCACAATAGGATTATTCAGGGGATAAAAAAATCTAATCGAAACAAATACGTTGACTCTTTGTAACATTAAAGTCATCTTAATCCACTATCAATAACATTTCCTACAGCTGTCTAATCAGAAGTGATGTTTAATGTATCCTAGGTATAACACTAATAAAGTACAATGTTTCAGACAAACGACTAGAACAAAAGATTTAATGTATTTTCCTTAAAACTATGGGATCAAATCTTAAGTTTTTTTTAAACCAACACCTTAAAATCTCAGTGACTACCGCATTGATTCTGTCAGCCTGATTTTTAGATTTGTCTCTAAAGCAACTTGTTTAGGGTGTGTTTTGAATTTCAAAACGTTTGATTTAGACAATATGCGCCATATCAGAAACATTGCTTTGCAGTGCTAACATTAAAGAAGAAAGTGACAAGTTAGTCTTTTTGCCCAATGAATAACTTATGTTTGCATCCGCGGTACTCATTGGCTGATTCATGTCATGAATTGCCAAATATTGAGGTAAAAAGTATAACTCGTAAAAAGGGTCATAGCAAAAATATATATTGTGCTTTTAAACTTTAATCTCCTCTTCATGCAGTAAGCTGTGAGTAATTCAATTATTGCATTATTTTTCCTTTATAAATTACTCTAAGATTTCAGAAATTCTTGGTCAGAGTCTAAGACAGGTGTGGAAAATGCAAATGAAAAGCAGCAACAAACAAAGATAGAAAATTATCATTTTACAAAGAAATTTAGCTCAAGAAGCAAAAGAAGGGATAGTAGACAGTGGCAAGTAGTGGTAGGGCTATGCAGTGATGATGATTATTATTTTGCAAGAATCCATCACTCTATTTAATAGAAGATGTCTAAATAAGTTGTGGGAAGATCTTAGATTCTTTTGATTACTCTAAAGGTTTATTTTATGAAGGTCTACAAAATATAGAGAAAATGTAAGAGACGACGTTTTTGTCAAGGAATCTAAAGTATTCTTGTCATGAACCTTTTTTGTGGAAAGAAGGGAGAAATAGATAAACAGAAAAAAGAGATAGGGCAAAGATGCAAAAGAAAGAATAAAAGTACAAAAGAGAAAAGGATCGAGGAAGTACGGAACAAAGCAACCAAAGAAACAAAGCAGAAACAACAAACAAGTGAAAGAATAAAGAACAACAGATAAGAATTAAAAAAAAGAACTACAATGAACCATCGCATCATACAAATTTTGGAAAACATGTAACTGAGAATCTACAAAAAGTAAAAACAGATAATTTGATAGTAAGATATGGAATTTTTAAGCTGCAGGCCATCATTGAGCATGCAAATAATCTTGCATGCTAATAAAGTACAAATACATAGTCGATTAATTAGAGCAGAGCCAGATGTCTTTTGAATATCTATGACTGTATTGGCTGGTACAGGTAGGTATCAAATTGAGCGAAAGGAAATCCAGAAATTCACAAAAATCACTCGTACAACTATAAATAATGAATATATCATCAATATCAATGGTAATAATGATAATAACAAAAATAATTCATAGTATGTATAACTGATAATTACACACATGAAGTCTTGAAACAAAGAACAAATTTCAATGGACCAACATTGGAGACAACGTTGTAAAGGTCGCTGAAGCACACGACACTACTCTACTGGCTAATTCGTAAGAATCCTTTAAACAAATATCATTAAACTTTTTAAGGGCATTGCAGACAGCAGACGTCGGTTTTTGGATTTGTGATGCCTGTATGTAAAGTATCAAAATATTTAAATTAGAATTTTAAAAGTTTAATTATCTAGATGTTTCGGAAGTTAATTGGCGTTTAATAAACAAAAGGGTTAAAAAGTGGCATAAACGCTTCTTAATGATGCTATTATAAAATAGATATCAACAGAACCACAATGTAAAATAACGCTGATGTTTTTGTTAGCTCAAAAAGAAACATATTGAAAATTCTGTGCTGTAGAGTGCAAACAGTAAAAGGCGGACACGTCTGTCTTTAAACTTGTCTCCATTTGTGAACAGAAAATTCAAAATTCTCTCCAATTTAGTGAAAAGAGAAACAATAGTAATAGAGAAATAAAAATTAAAGTAACATTGCGTTATCTTGTAAGTCTCTACTCGGTGTGGTTGCTGTTTCTCCTTAAATCTAACTCTAACTATTGTCACAGTACGTAATTACACATCTGAAATCATATTGCATTTTCTTTATTGCTCATATTATAATGCTTTGCATACAGGATTCTGCTAAAGAGGTCATCAAAGCTATTGATAATGATGTAGTTTTAAGTTAAGTAAAAACATTTTAAGACAAGTTAAGTGATCAACTTTGTTTTTGTACATCTTTTTCTCTTTGACTCTCTTTTTATATCTTTATATGTTTGATTTTTTTTTCTTTTCAATGTCTTAAATATTGTTAGTTACTACATAATTCGAATTCTTTGAAATCACTCGAAGCCTTTCTGGTTGACTAATATTTGTCTTAAGGCATTGATATATATATGCCTGATTATTGTAACTTCATTTTAGCTGATAACAACCTAACGACATGGCTACACTGGGTTATCAGACTGCAAGCAGCATGACTGTAAAAGCTCATACATTCTATTATTGTATCTCAAAATATTCAAAAACGTTTCAGAAATGACCTAGGAGAAAATGAATTATTAACAAGAAAAAAATGGATTCATTGCAATGTGGTAAGTATCTTGCCATTAAATTCTTTATTTGTAAAAAACTATAAGACCTAGTTGACAAAAAACTTTTTTATCTATTGTTTGACATTGTGAGCCTCTACTTTTCTTTAAGATATATAATTACTTTCAACAATGTTGTTGGATTCCTAGAAGAAAAATATGCAAAATAAAGATTTTATCAACTTATTGCACACACTATACAATTTATCGGGAAATTGTTGCTTTTCAAGTAAATGCCAGGTCAAGCTATAGACACGTATATTATCTCCATCTCGTTCTCCTTTTATTACTCTTTTCTGATTGTAGACCAATCTAAAACCTACATGTTTTCTTATCAGACTCTGTTCTTAACACCTGTAGTTCATAATCGCTCGAAAAGTAAACTTAACAAAAATCAAAATAAACCTATATGTTTTATATACTCGATAGTGTCACAATTAGTGTGCAAATGTTACTGCATGCTGAAGATAATTTCCAACTACGTGAACTAAGTTGAGATACTAGTTGAGAACTAATCTGATAAACTCAGTTTGATGATGTATTTAATATTCTTTGGTACACATAGGATGTAAAGGGAAAATCAACTAAAACACATTAGAGATTTATGAATGTTTGATCGTTGACATAAATGAACTTCTATCAAGCGAACATTACAAAATATACAATTATTATGAATACAAGTTTGAATAAAAGGTAGCTTTATTGGAACTTATTTTACGGAAAAGACGATTTTATCAAAGCAGAACTTACCATTTGTAACACATAACACTAAAAGAAGTTGATAAATATAGCACACTGCTTTGAAACATTCTGTAATGAATGTGCCGCTTGAAAAATTCTTGATCGTCTGCAATTATAATGTGCTGATCAGAAAATGTTCATATTTATCACTGTTGGTGACGGATGCAAGAAAGGAAACTCCAACAAAGAAGAAAAAGCCGCTTTTATTGAAACAGAAATCTTATTTGATCTTCATGAGTGACTCCCTAAGGCGAAATTTATGAGAACAGCTATTTTTGAAAGATTTATCTCAGATAGCGATAATCAATCCCAACCGATCAAGTTGAGAACAAGTCATAATAAACAGAAGAAAAAAAATTCAAAGTCCTGGTGATTGTAAAAACTTCTGGTTTTCAGACAGCTGGAATTCTTGCCAATTATAATGGCAGTAAATTTTGGGATGCGCCTCACTTTGGTTCATTTTACCAAGGTCAAATAGTGACAAAGAAATTTATTTATTAAAATGATGAGCATAGCTCACGTTGAGGGGAAATTGTATTCTAATATTAGTATTGAGATTGATTCAGTAGGTTTTAGTTATTCCATATAGGTAAACTCAAGATATTCAAAGACACATCTATACACTGTCGGTATTGTATATTACTTAAAACAGCTGCAACTTTATAGATAAATGCAATTGACGCATCTCTATTTATGCATAACGAACAATTGCACTTTATTGCATTTTACAAAAGGAACATTGTCAAATAGTTGATATTAAGTATTGATATTTAGATAGGTCTAAATATTAAATATTAAATAGGTCTATACCTCCAGAAAAAATGATTGTGACATTTGGATGACTTTGTAGACCTAATTGATTTTATTGATAAATAACAAGTTATTTTGATAAGTGTAGTAAATAAAATTAATATAGTTTAACAGAATAGGTCTTTGATGACCGTATGCAGAAAATATCAACAGCATTAAATACATATTTCTAAAATAATATTGCCAAGTTATCTAGCACCGCACTGTAAAGTTATTTCGTCGAGATTTTGATAAAAATATGTTTATTATTTCTATGTTTGCAAACGCCAGCTTTTCATTGTGAGATTTCATTGGCATGCAAAAATACTTTTCCCACATTTGGCAACTTGTTAGGTATTACTCATAAATATTACGTTATTGATTTCCTCTCATAAATAAACATATCTGAAACTTAAGTGTACTTAATTAAGGTAATTAAGCAAATCAAAATAGGTCACAGTTTTGCAACTCTAAATGTGACCATGCCGATGCCGTTGACAGCAAAAAAGACAGCATTATAATATATAGTGTTTGAAAAGTTCAAGTGAAAAACCACTTATGATTTTAATATAGATTTTAGAGCAATATGTCAACCCATTCGATAGAATGATCAGGTGTCCTTCCAATAATCGCAAAATCTCCTACCGTGGTTTAGTTTTTCTAATAATTGCTGGTATATAGCAGACCTTTTGCACTAGTTGTTCTCTCTAATGAATTTCAGCGTTTGTTAACCTGTGCATACAACAGGTCTATTCTGCCACTCGCTTGTGGGAATGAATTTCCTATACCACCACAATACTTCATAAACAACGGTTGCAATAGTGACACTAAAATTTGGTTCCAGTATAAATCAATGGTAATAGAAAACTACTTGAATCAAAAGCACGCATTTGAAACGAGATTAGCAGGATACGATAGGAAGATATGAATTATACGGTACGAATGATTAATCCTTTAGATCAAACAATTACTCAAAACTTGAATCCGTAAAATACTCATTAGATGGAAGAGTTACCATATGCAGACCTTATTGGTCTAAGCTGTTCTTACACAGAGACCATATGCATAAGCAGCTGCAATTTAAAATTCAAGGTTTCCATAATCAATAACGTTAACAACGGATTGACTTTTGTTATCACCAATAGTACAGTAATTAGCTTACCTTCTTTATACGTTTCGTCAACAGGCAACTCTAATTTCATTAATACAACTTAAACTAAGCAGTGCAGAAGATTGAAACTGAAAAATACACATCAATGGAAATATATAAATCTACACCAATGGAGAAATGGAATTTTATTGTCTTTGCAAAAGTGAGATGTTAGCTTTAGTGTATTTGCTCAAGACGTAACATTTATGTACCACAGGTATATGATACATGATTTACAGAAGTAGTTAGAGAACTTCATAATACAGGGGAATTCCACCGCTAGCATGTTGTCAATAAATACCCTCAACCAGATGAAAAGTAATGATGTAATTAGCTATAAATTAATGCCTGATGTTTTGTGTTAAATCATGAATATACAAATTAACGTGGCTTATGGTAGTTAAATATCTACAAAGAGCATAATTGAATATTTCAATAAAGCACCAGAAAAGAAGATTGAATTGACAAATAGTTTAGCTAATATCTTACATCGAAAGGCAGTATGAAATAAAGTAATGCTAGTAACAGCTGATGTGAAGGTCCAGTTGTTAAACAACTATCAATTTTCATCTTAGATGACTTTGCAAAACAAACTTGTAAATATTTTAGCACATTCCTAACTTTATCAGAAAAACAAATTTGAAAAGAAATGCAAAACTTACGATTTACCACTTAGCTAACGGACGTCTTGTAGGCTTTGTGTCTCATTTGATAGATTTTTCTTACCAACATTTCAAAGAAAACAGATAAAATAAAATACAGCACAGGTGAAAAAATATTTGTCATCAAATTTGTATTTGATTTATATTTCTAATTTAATTGTGCCACATTATCCTCGATAAATAAAATACTTTAGAAGAAACAAAATGAACTATCATGTCCAAATAAGCTAAAATAACACTGTTGATAGAATACAGCAGACTTTAATGAAAGATAGTTTCATGCTGGCTCATGGACTCTTGGTCATTGTTGTTGTTTGCATTTTATATCGTATGGTTCTAAAACTTTCATAATTTTAAATTCTTGAGCGCTGGATTTCCGATGCTTTTATTTAAGAAGAGGACTCCGTGGATTGATTATTTATGCTACAAGAAAAACACATCAATAAAATGGCAACGGCATGAAGCTAATGCTTGAAGGTAAAATGATCACTAGGGTCATTTTGAAAATTCGTTATCTCGTTTTGCTTATGTTGATACCCTATCCTGTATATTGCTTTCTCTATAGAAAACTAAGAAGAATTTTAGCTAAAACAAGATAAATAGATTAACAAGCTTATACAATGGCTACGTTTAGAAGTATCAGTAGCTCATTATCAATGTATCAAAAATGGTTTCTACATTAAGTAGAAATTTTACTGTCTGATGTTCAACGTTAGCATGGAGATAAGTCAGGTCTGGCAAAAAATAGAACATTAAGAAACAGTCTCTATCGTATAGTAAGACGTCAAGCAACTCGTCTCTGCTTAACGTCCTGTTGCTTCCTATTGTAACTACAACTTTGTCTATTATTTGAAAATTTGCAATAATAGTGAATGAAATGTTGAAATAACAATATTTTTAAAAGACCAAGAGTAAAAATGATTGCAACGAAAAAGTGCTTTATCCTGGGAAATTACATTTCAGCCAGAAACAAAGTATGGTATCGAAATGATCCAAATGCCCTGTTCTGATTAAAAAATCAATTCTTCGTGACCCGATTAATTAAGTTAGCTTGAACAAACTCATCAGCCTAAGTAAGGTATTTCTTCTACAAATTGCACTGCAAAATGCAATTTAGTTTCTGTTAAGATAAAAGATTTTCACACTGTCTGTAATTTGAAACCACATATTTCTTTGAAAGAAGAACCACCAGAATGTCTTACCGTCAGGGAATGAAATCAACTGAATAAAGACGGTATACAAAAGAGAATTTCATTACGATGCATCCTGAGATCAAGCTAACAGCAAATGTATGAGAGAGAGTATGTAATAAATGCTTGCAACAAACTTGGTTGAAAAATGGTATTTATTTATTTAAGTCAATATTTATATATATACACATTATGTGTCACTTGAGATACAACATGTATCAGGCAATAAATGATGCTTGATATGATGCATTGAAAACATTGATGAATTTCCCTTACTCGCCGCTCGGTTTCGTCTAGTGATACCAACGACCTCACCAAATCTTTGTGCCGTGATGGCACGAAAGTCTCAGCATTGGCTTTTAAGTCTTGCACGTTCGAGCCCATTCGGCTCCCACTATATATGTATATAAAGCGTGTCTTGATACTTCCGCACAACTAATGCTGAATGTGCAGAGCATAATACAGTTCAATAGATGAAAATCCAAATCAAACACCCAAGCAAAACCGATGTTTTTGATATAGATGTCCATCTCTTGAACTAGTCGACAGGCCCAAACGGGTAACCCTCAGACTCAAAAGCCAACACTCAAGCTCCGTGCCATCACGGCACAAAAGGTTTGGGGAATGACTTTCACCATGGTATTACGAGACGAATCCCAGCGGTAGGCAAGGGGAAATTCATTAATTTTTTATGTTTCGGCTTAAGACTTCATCAGTGCCAGGTATATATACTATCTATCTATCTATCTATC
>JANTCA010086572.1:0-35213 GCA_024741275.1 Chironex yamaguchii | reverse complement strand
GATGGTCTGAAGCCTGGAATATCATCAGCATAGACTTTAACATTGCTTATTCCTGTCAGGAAGTTGCCAATCGTCAAAAGGACAGAGTTGTGACGCCAGGTATATCTTTTTCCTTCAAGCATGGATTCACAACCAGAGACAACATGAAGGAGGGATTGTGGGAGTTGGCAGAAGTTATAATAATAATAATAATAATAATAATAATAATGATAATGATAATAAATGTAAATAAGGATAAAATTCTCCTGTTAGACCTTGGTTGTTAGTTACGACTCGTCTAGCAAGAGTAAAACGGCAATACGATCAGCCAGACCACAAAGGGAAAAAAACAATGATAATGATTATCAACCTTAAGACGTTTCGACATATAAAAAAAGGACACGGTCCTTTGCTATCCCTCCAATTGAAGTCATACTCAAATTAGTGAAGTGAACATTATAATTTTGTGCCATATCTTTGCAAAGGGCTTTATATTTGCTTAATTTTCTCTGATAAATTTTAATTGCGATTTGTTTTAAATCCAACAGTTAATTTCAGTTCATCCAGTGAATTGCTACATTGAATCAACAGATCAGGACGTGCCAGATTTCAAACTTGGTGATAAGAACGCCATGTTTTTGCGGAATCTCTAGAGTGATTGAATAAACATTAATATTATTGTACTTCCTTCATGGAGTTATTACTCTCGGGTGCTTAATCTATGGTGATCCTAATAGTTGGGGGTTCTTATTTGACCATTCAAAACTAAAAGGAGCATTAAAAAGTATGAATGCATTGTCGTGGCAATTAGCATAATATCAAAATTGCCCTTACATACAAATGGCATAGGGGCTTTGACACTTCTTAATCAGGTTTTAAGGAGTTGGAAAAACCTAAAAATTAGTAAGTACCCCCCTTGTAATAAGAACCTTAGGCAACTTGAAAAATTGAATTATTTACGGTCAAATGGCAACAAGTGCTTCTCTCGTTTTTGGCGTATTCATGACAAATAGCAAATTTTGTCTAAACTTTACAGGTACTTTCCATTTATAAGTCGATTTAACAGAGCAAGGGAATTGGAATACATTTGATAAAGAGAAAGTGATTCAGTCTTCTTTAATAAGATAATTAATTGTACATGCTCTGCTGTTGGTCTACATTTCCTACTTTATACGGAGAAAATACTTTTCTGTGCATCATGCAAATTTGTCAGTTACTGCACTGTATCTACTTATCCAATTGTTATGTGCTAGGGTACATGCTATAGGCATTTTGTTTATATACAGGGTGTGAAAGAAATTGAGTCACACTCAAGGTGAAGTAATAGTCGAATGATTCTGTTTTCACCTCTTAAACGACAATTTGCACAGTTATTTATAGACAAAAGAAAAAAATAGCTTGAAGGACTTGTACTTAAAAATTCATTCGTCTCTACATAAATCGGCAAGTATGTGCTGTAGTATAAAACCACTTTATTTTTACCTCACAAATTACACTTTAAGTACTTGGCTCGACAATTAAGAATATATTTCCTCCTCTTCCTCTCATGATTTCCAACCATTGATGAACAAACCATACTACAGCAGAACGGTACTAGACAACGTGGCATTCTGAAGTCCTTGTTTTGACCATTCAATTTCGCGGCAAAAGGTTGGACTGTCATGACCTATGTTTTACTTATAGACCTTGATCAGTACCAGAGAGCTGTTATAAATAACAGATTTATTTATGTCTGTCATCAGTACAGTCAAAGTTTTTGTGGTGATTCCCCCATAACATAGTTCAATTGGACACTTGTACTTATACTGAATCTAAACCTCCCTATACGCTGCCACAGTCTTTAAGTCACAAACCATGTAAAAACATAACAACTGCTGCTATGTCTTTGTAACGAACTTGAGAACACACATTAGGTTTTGACCGGAGTCAATGTGTTAAGAGCTTCGCTTAATACCCCTGGACTGGTATAGCATTCATGACTACCAACTCAGCAAAATAAGGTACAGATGCATGCAGTTTTCTTTGTAAAGCTCGAAATGATTATTATTCTAGGCTAACAAAAGCCGTAATCTGTGCCTACTTGAACTTTAGGGATAAGAAGTGAAGAACACACGTTTCCTTTCCATCGTACTGTCATCTAAAATGTATGTATCACATACAAAAAGTGACACATGAACCATTTGAGAAATATTAGATGAACGAAGTAAACAGTTTGATTCAAGCAAAAAACCAGAATCTACCACGTTTGCCGGAAGTTAGTTGAGTTGAGGTGACAGTTTCACTCCTCAAAGAAGTGAGCACCGTGAACAGAAATTGTGATGAAAATTTTGTTTTCTTTCGTCATCACCCAAATCGTATCACCCGTGTTAATCGGGCTCAGTGCTGCTATGGTTTATTACTAATCTCCTTCACTAAGCTACCTGCAAGTGCCTAGAATATTTGCTTTTTTCGGCTAGGTTTCCTACATTTTACATATGTCATGGATTCAAGTGGGCATTGGACTTGGGATGAAAGGGAGTACAAATCAAGTGCAAAAGGGGCAGTGAAATCGAGAAAATGCTTATTTGGATCCCCATATAGGAATTTAAGAGGATGTTCTTGCACACAACGCACCTCTTAATTCTGCCCAATGATGGTGGAGCATAAGCCAGGAGTCACTTGCAGAAAAATGAATGGGAGCGTGCTTTCAATTTTCACTTCGAAGTAGTCTAGAAATTAATCCCTGAAAATAAACTCTGTTTTTCAATAAATCGATGAATGTTTTCTTACACTTTCTTGCAAGAACAACTTGAGTGAACTTTGTGTCATAAAAGCCTTATATATATTTATGTATTGATCTTGATATTTAACAAGTGAACAAACTTCTAAGCACCCAAAATCTCATATTTTATGTTTTTTCTAGCTATAAAAGTACCAAAGTTAGATTGACTTCTTGAAAATGCTGCATTCACAAATACACTAATACATCTTGATAGGAAACATGAGCCAAGCCACCTTCTGGAAATCCCAAAAATTCCAAAGGGACTTGTGCATTATCTTGGAGTGCTTCTTTACTTTTATAGCTCTATGTATCTCAAGTTTCATAGTTTACTAGATGCCTTCTGTGGAAACTGAAAACGTAAACATGTTCATGCAAAAATTAAGTAATATACCAAAAACAACACAAACATTAAGCATTTTAGCAGAGGAGAAAGAAAGTATATTAAAAGGGACAAAAGGGGGCGAAACGTTAGGTAATGTCAATGTTTTGGTAATTGAAGACTTTATATGAAGTCCAGGGACTTAAAGGGACGAGGCAGAAAACTTTATTAGTTTGTACATTTTAATAGTTATTACAGTGAGAACAGATAAAACAGTTGAAAAAAGGGGAGTAAAGAGCTTTGTCCGCTTAAAGATGAAACTCCAATATGGTCCAGTAGACACACCTCAGTATTTTAAGTTACCATATATTGGTACGTATTCTAAAGTGGCTCAACGTAAAGTAGCATCCATAGCCAAAAGATATTGTAGAAATTTGGATATTAAATTAGCTTTTTCATCTTTGAAGTTGAGAAGTTTGTTCAGTGATAATTATCGCGTTACTGACGGAAACCGTTCATGTGTCATATATTCATTTTCTTGAGCGGGTTGTAATGCTCGTTATATTGGTGAAACTTGTAGACACCTTAAGACATGGGTACGTAACCATTTGTCGGCTGATAAAAACTCTCATATCTTTAGGCATCTCAAAGAGTCGTCTCAGTGTAGTAGGATGTGTTCGAAGGATTGCTTTAAGATTTTAGATTCTGCACCCTCACCTTACCAACTCAAAATAAAGGAGGCTTTGTTTATTAATTGGGAAAAGCCTTCTCTCAATAGACAGCTTCAACATTTTAACCTTTCTCTTTCTATTTAACTTACCTATTTTCGGCCTCTCTCTTTTCTTTTCTACTTTATCACTTAGTGTTCTGTGTGCCTATTTTAATCACTCCCTGGTGTACCATTTCATCTATTTCTGTTAATTACTTCGTTTAAGCCATATGCTCAGTCTCTTTACGACTTTCAATATTTGTATAAATGTAGCTGTTGGATCTCAATTAGATAATTGTAACTGATCATGGTACTTGAAGTATCGAAACATGTTTTACAAAATGAAAAATGTCGTTCTTGTTATCAAGTGTATAACAAGTCTGCTTATTACAAGATCCTTTGGAAGTAAGTTTCTGTTAGAACCCTTTTCTGTTACTAAGCAGATGTTTGCTATGCTATGACGTCACACTGTGGCAGCGTATCTTGTCAGCTCATCTGTACAGTCCAACTTGCTATCTAGCAAAAACATTCAAGGACCCTCTGAAGGTCAGTAACAGACTGGAGGTGAGGAAATCGACATGAGGCAAAAAGTGAAAAGGCATCTGTCAAGGGTGGTCTCTTCTTAAAACCCTCCCTGGTTCCACTGGACACTTTATTCATTGCAACATAGAATCTCACACTTCCAACAATTTTATGGTGTCAAAGCTAGGTTATCCCTGGTATGCTCACCAACCTCTTTTTTCTTGTTGACTTCCACGATAATTCTGCCGGATCAAATTCTTTCTCGACCTTCTTAATCATATTCTCTGACTTGATTTTTGGCGCCCCAGGGCCTCCTCGCCCCCCCCCCCCCACGCCAGGCCGCCACAGAACTAAATAATGAACATATTACGTGCCTCTCTGGAACGTACTTTTCTTCCTTTCAGATGACAAAAGAAAGTGTTCTACGTCACAAACCTGACAGTTAATGCTGTCGTAACTCAAATACGATTTGTTTTTGTTTGTAAATTGTTTATTAGTGGATCTTCTGCGACATGCAAGGCTACATTCTTTGTTAAGAGATTGTTACGGATTTCATTACATTAGAGAGTTTTTTAGTAGTAACAAAAATACTTTCTTTTTGTTGTAAAGAAAATGTAATGACGCGCAGGTATCTAGTTAAAAGCTATGTTCAAGAATGGACTTACTTAATGATCGTTTAGTATTAATGTAATTATGCAGTTACATTCTATTTTCTTAACTTTTATTGTTACTAATTTCCTTTGTAAGTACCGTAAAAGCTGTTAACGAGCGTTATATTGGAAATAAGATCTTTTTGTGTAAAGTTTCTATGGTTTAAAAGATCAATGTAAAGCAAAAACTTGAGACACCAAGAAGGGTGTAAGAGAGAAGGTTATGTCTTGATTAAAAGACGGTTGCCAGTAAAAACTAGTCTTTTTGATGTAAACTTCTGCACTTATTCATAAGAATCAGAGAAAGAAACTAAGGTTCCTTAACAGAGACGTATGAGCCAGAAAATGTAACCTAAAATTCTCAGCCCCCGTGGCCAGAACTAATTAGGCTGGCAACTAGCAGGCGCGCAAACCGAAAAAATATTGACGTTCTCACAAACGTGGGGCGGGGTCTGGGGGCAGGTGTTTCGGAAAATATTTAACAACACCCTTACACGAATGTGGGAAACACCCTTTTTAAAAGGTGCTCTATAAATATTATCATAAATACAGAAAACAACTGCCAATTAGCTGAAAAGTTTACAGATACAAACATAGTCATAGTTATAAATGCAGATACTTGAACAATCTTTTTGTGGTACAAAACTTGAAAATCGCCTTGAAAATTCGCGACATTGCGCTAAAATCATACTTAAAAGCTTTTTTTCGTATGACACTCTTCAGAGTATGAAACGTCAGAAAAGAAAGTATCTGTAAATGGCAACCTATTTATACGAATCATCTAGCAAAACTAGCCAATCCTAGACGAGAAAGGAGACAAAGAGAGAGAAAATGAAGAAACAAAACATTATTGGAAGAGTCCAAGTGGAAAAACGACTCAAAGTTAACACAGAAAAAACTAATGAATTTCCTCTTACCCACCGCCGGCTTTTGTCTCGTAATACCAAGGGCTTTGCAAGTCCTTCACCAAATCTTTGTGCTGTGATGGCACGGAGGTCTGAATGCTTTTGAGTCTGAGGGTTACCAGTTCATACTAGCTTTAAAGCTCTTTAGCGCAATGTCGCAGATTTTCAAGGCAAGCTTTGTACCACAAAAAGATTGTTCAACTTGATGTTTATTCATTATGTCCATCAATAAATCTAATTCAGCAGGATATCTGATATTCGAGGAGCACGGCTACTAATAGACAACTGTCAGTTGTAAGGAATGACCAAGCATTACAGAAAATGTATTCAAAACAAAAATAATTTTTGGTTTAGCTGCAAGCCCCTTCATGGCGATAGGTTTTAACTTATAATGGCTGAAGATATCAGATTTGACTATTAATGCCTTCATTTCTTCCAGAAAGTTCATTATATATAGTACAACAGTAGACAATTTGCTTTCCAATATTACAGACTTCTTGATTGTACTTTGCTTCACTGAATTGAATGATTAAAGACAGTGAGACTATATATATAGTACCTATTCCTCATTCTGTCGCAAAATATGGAGGAAAAAAAATCTTTTATCGTCAAGGTGCTGAGTGTATGTGATGGGACACGCAAGGGAGAATTCTCGTTCTCCCTTATGGAAACAACCAAGAATGGAGGATTTAAAAAGACAACCTGTCGCATGACAAAAGCCTTGTAGGTCAAATATAAGTGGATGGATCTTTATATTCTTCAAAAGGGCGGTAAAGTTATAGAAAGTTTTCTACTTTATAGTTATAGCAGACCTACGGCATTACAATTTTGTGAATCGTTTACTTATTAATCGTTGACTTATTTAGCTTATACTTTGAAAATTTAACGCAGGATATTCTTTTGGGCAAGAAGATCAACCCCACCTCCCTACAAGATTTATATTATATACGTCTTGAACACTCTAGAAACCTTCCCTGTGCTACAGGAAAACTTCTTATGCAATATTTACATGTAGTTTCCAGAAAGTTCCATTTGTTTCTATTTTATCCTACAATCTTCAAGAATGTTCTATTGTGTTCTAGAGCATTCTATACTGTTCTGGAAAGATCTGTTGAATTCCAGATAGGGTTCTCAAATCGATTTGAGCAGTTGCTTTCCAGGAATTTCGTTACTTTGAAATAGATAGTCGTGGTTATTTTTGGTGGTTATTTGCTCAAGGATGTCTCGAGCTTTAAAGAAAGTTTTTATTAGAGGATATGCTACTGGATTTTGTATACCACAGGATAGTTGTTAAGGATGTTAAAGTTCTCCATCTAGCTTAGTTCTCCGCTTTCCATTAGTGAACCTTGTTACCCCGCTTGCATTTTGTGGACTACAGTTATAAGATTCATTTAAAACAGTTCACTTATCCCGTACGCCTATGCTGCCAAATATATTACTCTGTGGTCTTAGGTATGTACAACAGGCCTTCTGTATGAACTTTGCTATCCAAACCTTTTTACAAAATGTGAATTTTCAAAATTAGAAACTTCATGAGATTATATTTTAATCTTTTCACTTAAAGGACTCTGAGGCAAATGCTCTGAATAACAAAGCATAATAATGATTCCAATTGATGATTTGTTTCACGCGTTTGAAGTTGCAGTGTTCTTTGGATTGACAAACCATCAAACGTGTGTCTGGGACTCGGGGAGTATATTTGAGTCAAGATACTTTCATGATGCTCAATTTCAAATAACGTCTACTATATATGTCATGGCATGGATTGCAACGTTGGCAAATTGTCAAAATTTGTCTTCTAAGCATTTGACCGTGCATCTCTCTCAAAGACAAGAACAGACCAGTATCGACTGGGGCCACAGAAAAGACACACACTTGGCTCTTAATTAAAAGCATTTACACTTACAAAATTTACGATAATAAAATCAATGTAAACACGTCATTTAGTTATCATTCACAGCCAAAAAACATGCTAGTGCATCATCTATAACGGGAGCGTCATAACAGTGACGTTATCTAGTCAGGATTTACACAATTTTCTGCTAAAGTTTGAGTCAATTACTATCTAACGGAAACTACAACCTACTACCTGATAAATTGAAGCACGGTTGCTTCATTTAACGTGTCACGTTTTGCATGACCACTAAAAAATGACGAAATATCTTGTTTTCCTGAGTGGAAGATATCAAATATGAGAACGTAATAGCTAATGAGAACGTAATAGCTAAGGAGACAGTTCACGTTAGTAAAAAAGTTAAAATACACATAATGTAAAGAAATTATTTCCTGAAAACACGCCTGAAAATAGGCCAATAAGCCAAACCCTGCAAAATCCGGTTGCAAATACACGCTAGATGTGACAATTTCTTCAAAACGGGAAACGATACATTCGAAATATTCGAATGATCTAGAAACATCCCAAGACGGGGACTGTGTCTTTGCAGCTTGTGTTTGTAACGAAACTTTCGAGAAGATGGAGATGAGATTGTACTCCAGTTTAATTCCGGTGACAATGTTGATTGTGTTCAAAAGACCAAAGGACTACAAAACTTTGAGCATCACTTTTTGCGGCAGAACAAAAACCCTTTTACAACCTGCAAACGACAACCTTGCCAAAGGGATCTGTTTACGATTCCTTTTTTATAAACGAATATTTCGAAACATGATTTCAAGATGTTGAAAGGCTCTTAGCATGCCTTCCGTGTTGAATCTTTAAAGTTAAAAACTAAGGTAGGGAGGTATTTGTCACTTTGTCACATAACATCCTACTTCATACGGCAGTTCTAGACGACAAAAAATCGCCTTTGCAAAGTACTGAAGAAGATAAAATTTTATTATGGTACAGCCTTTTCGTTTTAAACTAACTCTTAAGTGTTTGATGTTTCAGGTCAGTTCAAAAAGCAGGTCTATTCCTTCCAAATCAACTACATTGATATCAGGGCATGAAGGACATCAAACTAATGTTACGAAAGCAAAAAGTTCCGATTAGTATGCTTCAATGTTGTCAAAAACAATCTCTTAAGTTATATAACTAAGATTCCCTTGACCAATTTTGTTGGACATTTTAGGACAAAAGATCTGTGGGCCAGTGAGTAGTCAGGGGGTCAGTTATCTGATAGTCACTCGGTTATTGATTTTTCTCAAGCCTAGTTTAGTCATTTCAGTAGCATCTAGAAAGACTAGAAAATTACATGGTTAATGCAAAACTACACGCAATGTGTTATGGTTTAAAAGTAGTACATAGGATAAATCGATATCATTACCTTCTTAAAACGTACCGACAAAAAAGGGACGCTGAGCGACGAAAGTTATACAACGGCAATAAGTAAACGAAAGCCACCAGGAAGGCGATCACAGCAAAAATTTCATCTTTTCATCTGATAATTGTCAGATTAAGACGTCAGAATGACATGTTAGACTGACACATAAAACGAAATAGTAAAAATGTGTAGCGAGTACGCGGTAGAAAGAAAATCAGACACAGGTATAAAAAGCTTGTAATAAGCGTCATCGATTAAAGTGATCTCTCGGAAGTTAAAATTACACAAAAGCTTTGGCCATTGCAATCATTTACCTTCCTCCGATGCTAGAAAATGTTACAAATCAAAACATGAAATAATTACCCCAAGTGAGTTACAAAAAACCGGCCCTCTAACACAACAAATCTTCCTCGAAACACGTTTCATACAACCACATCGCCTATCTACAAAGCATCGGCACTGAAAATTCACGAGGAGAGATCTAAAGCTGTTTACAGACTTTCAGAATTTACGCACTAAAATACTTCTTGAAATAGAAGTATACCCTGTCTGATAATCATATTTAGTAACTAAAGTGCTCAAAACCAGAATGCACTATAAATGCTTCACCGTTAGCTCTGGTTTAAAGAAACTGTCTAGTTATCAGCAACTTCAAATACAAATGTAGAAATCGTCGTAATCAACAATAATGTACTGCCTCAACTAAAACTGAGGATTAAGAAGTTTTACCTGACAAAAGCATTACTAAATTCTCTGAAGTTTCATCTCGCATCTAACAAAAAACGTTTTTCCTTCAATATTTGTGTTCTAACTGATTATAAAGCACAAACGAGCAGAAAAGTCTTAATTTCAACACGGCAAAAATTGTCATCTACTCAAAAGCAACCAACTAAACATGCAGTCAGACAAGACATTGTTTTGGAAACTCAACTTTCATTTTACTTCATTTATACACTTCTTTGCTGTCCTTTTCCTAATGCGTACTAAAGTGTAGATAATTATTAAGTGAGTTTGGTTGCAACTGGCATATCATTGATCTTAAAGCACGTTGTTCTGTTTTGCAATGAAAATTGGAAACTTTGTAATGTTTGAGATAACAAGGCAGATATTTAATGATGCGCAAACATGTACAGGCGTTATAACCAGATGAAAATCATAACAAGGAAATTCAAGTTTAAAACATGGGAAAGCAAAATGGCTTCTTTGCTCCTCATAAACAGTTGTTGCGAGAACATGACATTAAAAGTGTAAAAAAAGTAAATGGTAAGCAGTGAAGTGTTTGTCGCGATAAGAACTATTTCACGTAAATGAATACAGTGCATTTAAAAGACTACTATATAAGTTGATGCGGGATGGATGACGTTTAAATCATTCACAGTGTAGTAGTAAAAGTAAATGTAAAAATAAATCCTTAGTCCTAAATGAATGTGTTTGTGTATTTGTGCGTGACCTCAAAATCCAAAATAAATTAACGAGCGAAGGGTTTATACATGCTACTTAGCCATTAGTCCTTGTACTAAATCCAGGTCGTCGACTTAAGTGACGACCTACAATCAAATCCGACCAGAAGACAATCAACACACAAGAATCGCCAAATCATGTGTCTCCTGATGACAACTTCATTTGTCAAGGAACGGCATTTCCTGTACATCATCCCCTCGCTAAAAATAAAAAGAAGAAACGAAACTGGAACTGGAACGAAGTGGAAAAACATATTATTCGATTACATCACAGGAAAATACGTGAAAATACGAATCATGCAGAAAGCTGGAAAATGGTAAACGAAAGAAGTGGTCGGGAAAAGAGACGAGCGGGTGACAAAGTACTTCACTTGCTGTCGGTGACTTACAAGGCTATAAATATAACATTTGAACAAAAGGCTAATCTATGGTGGTAAATCTGTGTTTCGATTGATTACAAAACCAAAATCTAGTGACTTGGGATTCCAAATCAACTATAGAGACATCAGCCTGCCATTAATAGCTTCTAAAATCAACACCATAATGACAGAGCACAATTCAATACTCATGTCCTCAAATCAAAATGGCTTCAGACGTGAGGGACCACCTTAGGTACATATTCTTGGTCCTTAAAAAGCATAAACACCAACAACTTAAATGCCATCACTATCTTTGTTGATATCCAAAATGCTTTTGACTCACGGTGGCAATATGGCGCATATAATGCGTGCCTAACGCACAACTAAAATTGGAGGACCAACCTCGTTTATTATATGGTAACAAAAGAACATTACATGCTAACCAATAATGATAAGGCTGACTTCGATGACACATTCTGGTGTTCTAACTGGTGACACACTAGCACTACATCTGTTTGCTATTATAATTGATCAAGTGGCGCGGGAAGAAGAAGTCCCCAAGGAGAAAGAAATCTGACTTAGCCACGAGATGAAGAAAGGTTAAATACACCAGCACAAGTGTGAAAGACATCACTTTTGCTTATGGCATCATATCTGTATAGATAAAAAAGGTACAAGATTTCCTTTAAAGAATTTAAAGAATTGAGGAAGAAGGATGGGAAGCTCAGTAAAGGATGCTAATGCCAAGAAAGTATGCAAAGTGTCAGAAAATTTGAAAAAATATAGAAATCCTTTTAATCAAACACAAACATAGATTATTCAAAGCACCTGCGTAAGTAATCCAATTGCGCAGATGTAAAACGTGGATGTTTACACAGAGAATAGACAGCCAATTAAATGGTCTGGGCAGGCATTGTATGACAGGCCAAGCGTAAACTGCATTTGATTACATCCTGTGCCAACCAATACAGGGAAAAACAGCAAGAAAATTAACTACCAAGTACCAGGTAAACAGATGTTCTCCTGAATAACTTTGGGTTGACGTCAATAAGTGATAATAAGCACCATAACGAGGAGAAATATTTAAAAGTGATTTGATTACTTAGATCGATTAGCAAATCGACCAGAATAAAGTAACAAATACACCATTTCTGGTTTAAGGCTATACCATACATCTCAAAAACATTCTTGGATTAACAATGATGTCTAAATTAGTCATTCTATACGTGGATCCTTAGCGGTTTTCAGATTGCATATTATCTTTGGCACTTACAAAATTTTGTAGCCAACTCAACATGTAAGAAAATGATCGCACGTTCTGCGCGTCTGCACGTCTGTTTCGCATTCAATCTAGCACAAAAAACTACAGTAATAATATTTGTGTGGTACGATATCATTTACAAAGCTACGTTTTTTTGACCTCTACTTAAAATACATAACCACGTGTAAAGTTTTATTTGTAAATCTATTATTACTTCAGGATGAAAGAAGCTTATTTGAATTTCAATGTGCTAAACAAAGTAAACTTCACTAACCTTTCTGTGAAAACGTCTATATACAAAGTAGGCACCGACCAAGACTGCTATGGCAATGATAATTCCAAATCCAACCAGCAGACCAAAAAGGAGTTTCCTTTGCCTTCGCACTATATTGAATACAAAAAACACACCATCATGAAAAAACCTGCAACGGTAAAAATTAAGCTTCTTTGGATGAAACAAAACAGTACAGATGTAAGAAGAGACAGTATACCTCACTATCTCCCTCCCATTAATTTATACCGAATCGTTGATATTTCAGACATAAAGCGTAATAAACCTAACAATGAAAATTGCATTGTAGTGTAATACATACTTTTGTAGTGGAAATAACAAGTTACAATTTCAATGTAGGCATCAAATTTTAGAAACATTGATGCTTTACTAGCAAACTGGCAGTTGCAATTCAAAGGCAAATGGCACTCACTTTGTCTACATGTTCCATGGTGATCAATCTTTAAATTTCCACCTGTCTTACAGTTTGCCATATCAAATAAACACTGGTTGACATAGGTTTTGCCATCTGATCCACATTTTGGCACAGCCTTCAGTGAACAACTCTGAGGGCAAGGTTTACAGTAGACGCTACCGTTATTTTCACGTTTCCAACAATACTGTCCTTTTCCGGTGCATTCTGGGCATGGGTCTATGAAATAAATCAAATATGGCAATGGAGGAGTCAGTCGAGAACAATCCACTGCTGAAGAAAGGCACAGGCATTCTTATCTATGTGTGCAAGCACAGAAAATAGACGTTATATGGAATATAATGACGACTGCTGTAGTAGCAACTGAAGATGATGATGATGATGATGATGATGATGATGATGATGATGATGATGATGATGACGACGACGATGATGATGATGGCGGAGGTGGTGGTGTTGGCGACAGTGGTGGTGGTGGTGGCAGTGATGGCGATGATGATGATAATGATGATGATACTGGTGGTGGCAACGGTAAACTTTGTTCCTACACAAAAATATGCTATCACGTGTTTTAGTTGGTTGATTATTATACATGTGAACACATTTGACCTAACAAAAGCCTTAAAAAGACCAGGGTATGAATGAAGTGTCATATTACTTACTCACTTGTCTTGTTTTACTGAAATCTATTGTTATTGAACTTTCTTGGAGTGTATTCTGGTAAATAAGTACAGGGTTTTTATACAAATGGGAGGAAAAATGCCCATTAAGATAGTTTATTGTGCGCCAATGACAAGAGAACAAGACTTCAGTTTAGATCCATTCATGATTGTACTATGACTAGAAGACATTTTCATTTACTACAGTGCCACATCAATTAATTTCAAGACATTTCAAACATGCAAAAATTCACTCAAATGGATTTAGAGCTTAAAATTGGTTCATTTTGATGGTGTTTGGCTCCTGTCTTGCCAAATTTTCTTGTGCAAGTGTGGCTCTAGCATGTCTGGATAGGATTTTATTGAAGAGAAAGGGATTTCAAATCATGAATACTGTTACCTAAAATGGAATATTTTCTGCACTGCTTAGAAGCTCAAATGTTCAGGATTGTCTTGTTTTAATGATATCTAGCACTGGTTAAACTCTGAAGACAATCTAGGAGGTAAGGGCTACGATTTCCCTTTTTTACTGGATGAGTTGATATGGATTTACAGAGCATATAAGAGCAACTACCACAATTCTGCAGTCATCACTAGTTTTTCCGTAAACCTAATTCAAGTTTCCGTGGTTGCAACCATACCTACTTTATTGTGCTCAAAAAGGAATCTTGAGCTCCAAATGGGTTCTGACTTTCTGCACTCTTAGAACCAACCACAATTGATTTTGTATCATGCTAAAACAACATTGGACAACCAATGCCAAAGTAAATTCCTGCTCTGTTGGCCACACATTCTGAGCTGGAAAGGTTGCTCTATACCAAGAGAAGCTGGCAATGGAACTAGCGGTACTCATCAAGTAAAAGTCCATTGTCTACCTTGCTACAAAAGAGAAAACCATCATCTAATGATTCAATCCTGTAGGCTTTGGATCTAATAGGCTATGCCTACTACTGGCTTGTTTAGATTTGAAGTAAGCCTGTGTCTATGAATTATGTATTGACTTTGATCCACATGCCATAACCATATCATGTCTGTTTCTGAATACTTCCTCCAGTTACACAGGTTTCCGCATCATATGCAGACCTCTCAAAGGGCTTTGAGCTAGCCATGAAAGAGTAACAGCAGGGGATGCTTAAGGAGTTCATTTCCTGCAAATTTAATGGACTTTAGTAGCCTCCCTGTCACTTCAGATATTGTTTTTATGATGGAGTTCGTCCTCAGATTGGTGGTTTTAAAATTTTAAAATTAAGCAGATCAGAATGGTACTTGCTTTTATGAGCTAAAATGCTCTTATAAATGCAAACAATACAGTATCATTGGCTTGATACTAGTTTCTACAAGTATTCTAGTCTCAAGCAACTTCATTTCTAAGGCAAAACTGTGGGAGTAAAAATTTTATGAACTTTCCTGGTGGGGAAGGTTCTGTGTAGCATTTGCAGGTCAGCAGGTACTTGAAACTCAATTTGGATCAGACATGTTGCAACTTTAACACTGAAGTCCACAAACCACGTGCAGGGTTAATAGAGTTCCTTTATGGTGAGTAGAGAGTACACCTGAGCTAGAAGCAGAACTTCAACAACTAGGCTGTGATATACAAATTCCAGTAGTATATCCCTTGACAAAAAAATCTCTTTACAGCTTAAGATATTTCTCTGAGCCTATATTTCATCAAAGCTTAACCATATTTACCTTAAACCAAAGCAATAAAATTGTAGGAAAGCAACTGCTTATATAGGTTTGCAAAGTTGATCTAGAAGCAAGTTGAACTCTCCAGAACAGTACAGAATGCTATAGAACACAGTAGAAAATCCTTGAAGTTTTTAAAACGAAAACAGAATCAAATGGAACATAAATACAAGCTTTCTGTAATTATGGAATCAGCATTGTTCCTGCAGCACAGGGAAGGTTTCTAGAATGTTATAAATAGATATAACACTTTCTACAAGATTCTAGATGTATTGTTCTAGATGAATGATTTACGAGGTCTCTTGATCACCCTCACAAAAACGTGTTTCAACCCCATTTTGTTTCTTTAGTTTTTAAACTATCTGATTTATAGCCATCCATTTTAGACAAGGACAGAAGCATAATGGTAATGGGCTGTCACCAAAAAAGGCTTTTGCCAAACTTTTTTGACATTCTTTTCGCCAAAGTGGACAGTTCATCGATCATTTCGTCAGTATCATCACAGAGTTCATAAATTGCTTGGTCTACCACCGCTAAGTCTGTATCATTGTGTTTGCTTCAACAATCAAATTTCCGCATCCTGGAACCAAATATTAAGGAAGTGTGGTCGGGCCAATACAACAATACCTTGGAGGCTGTATGCGATAAAAAATTCTTTGAGGGGTGATCGCCCTCCTAAGCTTATCAAAGTGGGTGATTTACTGCCCTGGTGACAATTTCTATACAAAAGGCCTGTGCACTAGGCATAACTAGTTGTATGAAGTAAAATTTGCTTTGAAAATTAAGAAAATAGTTACAACTTTGTTGTTAGTCAACTGATGATCACTATCATGCGATAAACGTATTAGACATGAATTCTTACCTAAAATTGGAACAGTGCAGTTAAGAGCACATGCTTCAGTCTGGCAACATTTCAGAAACCCTGGGCAACTTTCATCTAAATGACAGAGTTGCTGAATACTGCCACAGTTTTTCCTAATTACTGGGCATGTGCCAGATCTCTCTGCAAAAGAGAAACAAGAATAGCTTTGGTGACTCTTTGAATCACAAACACGTGTTGACAATTAACACAATTTGGCCTGAATTAATGCAAATTGATCATTGATCTAACGGTGATGGTCAAAACTACTGTAATGGCACACAAGTTTGATTATAATGAGTACTCAATGTCCTTTTTGCTTGTTATCTTGCACAGCTTAAGAATTTTAGAAAATATTTCAAATATTTGAAGGTTTTCCTTTTTTTACCACCGAGGTGATTTTCTTGTTCATTACGTTCTGTTTCCCCTTCATTGTACTGAAGCACAAGGAACTCCACCAGTATCTTGCCAACATTGAAACCGAGGAAAATCAGAGTGCATGTAAGCATGTATCAATAGTATGACATTTTTTATACAATCATGCTATGGAACATTATACAAGGCAAGATGAAACAGGGACACTGGTCTCTGAAGAACTTTCCCATCAGTAATAGGCTGACTATAACAAATACAATATAACATATCCCCTATTATTCAAGGCAAGGCAGAACAGGGACAGTATGCATCACTTAATGTGTATGTCTCTAGTTTGTGCCATCAGAAATGAGCATGATTTGTCCAATAGAATGACTGAAACAGACTAAAACTTATTGTCTAGTTCTTGCCTTTTTGAGGGCACAACCAAAGCCAAGGTGTCCAAATCATAGAGCACCACTAAATACAAGGTGTGCAAATCATACAACAAGCCCATGCTGGTCTTGCATACCCACGTAAAACTGTTGATTTGAATTTTATGATTTCAAGAATTAGCTGCATTTAGTTTTGTAAATTTATTGGCAATGAAAAAATTTATACTTTGGAAATCTCTAATCGTTTCTGATTGACCAGCATGACCTTTAATTTCACCACTCATTTGATATATCATGATTTCAGCAAAGTAAAGAAAAAACTGTACATTCCTTGATCAAATCAATTTTAAGCTGGCTTCGCAATTATGGATTATATTCATTTTGCATTGAGTTCCATCAGCAAGTTAGGTAACATGTTTTTCTGTAGAGATGCTACCACAGCCAGAAATTTTCTATTATAAACCTGATACATGCAAACTAAGGTAAGCAAACAAAAGCACACTTAAAACTTCCACGGCATGTCTGCAGGGTTAGGTGCCTAATCAAAGTTCAAAGTGATATAATATTTAAAGGCTTATACATTGGTTTAAAGATGCAACGGCAACATTTTGCATACTCCTAATAAAACGTGCTGATGCAAAGTAGTTGCTGGTTTATGAAACATTGTATAATATCTCAAATCACATCAGCTATAGTCAAGCAAACCATACCACAGACTTCATGGTGTTTCCTCTGAATGATTTTTTTCTGACTACATGAGGCCACCTTCATAAAACATTCATTCTTGTATGTTTTTCCATCTGTTCCGCAAACAGGGCTGTATTGAAATGTGCACCGAGTAGGACAAACACAACTTACAGTACCATTTCCCCCTGGAATGCATTCACTGTAGAACTCGCAATTTGCCTTTGAGCATGGATCTGGTTCTGCAAGTAATATGTACAAAACTTAGAAATTAAAATAAGGCTTTTCTCAAAGAACATTTCAAAATAAGAATCAGCACTGACAAAAAGTAGTAAATAGACTTCTCTGCATGGCAGCCCAAGATGCAGTTCTGACTGTAAGATTCTAAGAATCACTCGTGTCAAACAGTGAGCCATACCGTGATATCTACATTTAGCTTAAACTCATGCTCATACAAGGTTCCTGACAGGTTTATGGCTCTTGTACAAGCCAACCTTATAATAAAATAATGTAAATCTACACTTGTATGGCTACACATTTTTAAATAAAAGATTGGACTTCTACCATGTGAGCATCTAGGTAAAATTGTACTTAAAATGTTACACTAATGAACCTACCAGATATTTTACCCTTACACACAACAGAAAACCAGATATAAAATCCTTTAGCAAGCTTGCAAATATTGCAAAAATAGCACTGCAACAATATGTAATGGTACCTTTGCTCCTTCTAAACCTTGATTGAGAAAGATTAAGAATCAATTACTCTATAGTCCCATTGCCATTATTCAAAGATTAAGAAACTTGCATTTGTAACCTAGAATATTTTCTCTTTTCTTCTCTATAGAGCTAAATTGTCCATTACTAATTAATTAAAAACTTAAATCATTGAAACATACTAGTTGTACCCTATAACTTAAGGCTTGTATACAAGGTCCTGGAGATGCTTGTTAAATTCTGGTGCTTATTCCTAAAGTTACTTCTGTCTAAACATTATCTGGAAGAGTTTGCCAAAAGTTTTCACATTAAGAATAAATTGACTAATGGATAAGTTTCCTTGGAAATGTCTTTTAAAATAAAATCTTGCAGCTCTTTCAGTTAAAATGTGTGTTATCTTGTTTACAAGTAAACAAATAATTATCAGATGGCACATGATTTTCTTGAACAAAAGTATATGTTCTGCCACACAGTTTACTTGTAAGAAACATGGATTATAATAATACCCACAAATGCCAGTTAAAATATACCTTGGCTTGCTTGTACACAAAAGAAATGAAACTGTTACAAATCCGAGCAAGCAGCATGACATTGCCGTAGCTGCAGGCATTATGGTTAGTTAGTTCTGTAGCTGACTGTCACAACCTAAGTAATAACGACATTGACATAAATTTGGCCAACAAAACTAAAAGCAATTGAACCAAGACTACTCTCCAATTTTTCCATTTTAATCAAATAAACAAACTCATAAGAAGAAGAAAGCACTCAGTATTTCTTTTCCAATACACTTACTGCAAGAGCCTTTATGGTTCACCTTGATATCTTCTTGGAGTTTACATGCATGTACTTTCAAATGACAATCATTGCTGTATGTTTTCCCGTCACTTCCACAGACTGGAGCATGACTTTCAATACAAAATGTGGGACAAACACAACTGGCTGTACCATTCCTCATCTCGCATTTACTGTAGTACTTGCATTTTACTTGAGTGCAGTTCTTATCCCCTGTAAAGACAGTGAAAGTCTGATGGATACAAAATCCAAGCTTTAAACTCTCTGCGCGGAAAATTTTGGTTTATAAAATGCTCAAATGATTCTTCCTCATAAAATCTTTCAATTAACTCTGTAAGCATTAATTAGTAAATTAGTTATTAGTGAATCCATATTAGTAACAAAGTCAAGAAGTACCTTTACAAGACTACATAACTAATGCTGAAACTCTGCATGCCTCAAATATTTGCTAGTGTTCCTTGTTCCTATATATCCAAGGGTTGCATTGCCAGCTTGCACTCACTCAAATGTGGATAACACGAGGCCTCAAAATCGCAAGCATGAACATACTACGTTGTGCTAACATTTTTCCAGAGTAAACTCGCTCCACCCTCCTTCTGGTGACAGCCGCCCCTAGAAGGGGCTCCTTAATAGTGATACTATCTTGTGCTTTCTTCCTTGTCAAACGAGTACATTGACACTCTCAAATCATAGTTAATCAAAGGATTAACTATGCCTAAAGATAACGAATCAGACTCATGCCAGAAATACCAACGACTTAACATGCTGACTAGCTCACACAAACAGTTGTACCTGGAGAGAAATTACCATGATCGAATGACGTATCGTGTTTCATATTTTATAATTATACTTAAACTGATGTCATCGTAAAACAGAAATGAAACGACATGTTATAAAGCAGATGACGAGTAAAGGTCACTGAAAACAAAGAGTTGTTTCTTACCAGCATTCAATACGGATGCTGACACATGACCCAATAAAACAACATAAACAACACAACAAATCCATTTCATGCCACGGCGAAGCATAGCTGACACTGTAAATGTCGAGGTATCACATGCTTTCAGGCAAAAAGTGGTTTTAAGTTTATCAAAAATAGTTTTTGAAGTTAATCAAAAGCCATTCTGTCATGTGCATATAAACAATTTGCCCTAGACCCCGTTCTGCGCAAGATGGTACGTCACACCCTGGCAACCAAAACAATTAATGCATGAGCGTACCTTTGATCACACCGTAGGGAAGTCGTTCCCTCTAAAAAGAGATGCAAAACAATACAACTTCGTCTCCACTCTTTAGCAATGTCAAGTCCTAAAATATTTCCATTCTTGCCTCAAAAATTCTTCCGCATATTTAGAAATCCCTCTTTTAAAATTCGGACCCTTCAAAAGCAGATTTTCAAAACCGAAGACATCTCAAATCGAATACAAACTACAGCTAGCTAACTGAACAACTGGGACGATTACCCTTAGTAATCTTGATCCAGGGGAAACTTTATTTACCTACAATTATGCAACAAATGGCCCCAATGGTCACTTTCATGCTTACTTACTTAAAGTTGTCCTTCGATTTCGAAGATGACGTCACCGTGCAGACTGGTTTTGCTCGCAACGTTTATGGCTCCTAAGGGGCTGTGGAGTCCAATACGCGATGCACAGCGCCTGGGACAGGTTGGGCACTGAAAGTCGTGGCCGTGATCCTGTTGTGGTGTCGCTGCTTGCTGGTGCCGGCGGAGGTGTTGCTGCTCAGCCGCATTGTCGTAACTCGCGTCGAGGTGCTGGATTCCAGCGTCACAGGCACGTCTCCAACCAGGTCTCTCTGCGGCGAGTGTCTTGATTTGGGTAGGTGGTATATCGCACTTCTTTAGTAGTGACTTTTAGTTGGTCCCAGGGCGGTTGGCCGTAAAGCACTCTACGGGGTAGGCGATTGATTGGCATTCGCATGACGTGGCCAATCCATCGGAGCTGTCGGCGGAAAAGGGCTGATTCCACAGTCGGCAGTCCAGCGCTGCGACAGATGTCAGTGTGTGGTACCTTATGCCACCATTTGAGGCCGAGGATTTTCTGGAGGCAGCGGATGTGGAACGCCTCCAGACATTTTACATGTCATCGGTAGAGTACCCAGGCCTCACAGCCATACAGCAAGGTGGTGAGGCAGACAGCTTTGTAGACGCTGAGTTTGGTATGGACTGTCAGGTTGCGGTTCCGGAACACTCAATCTGACAGCCGCCCGAAAGCAGCCGAGGCGAGGCGGATACGATGCTCCACGTCATCTGTGATGTCACAGTCAGAGGTGAGAAAGGAACCGAGGTACAGAAAGCAGTCAATGATGTTGAGGTTTGAACTGCCGACCTGGAAGCCTGCGTCACCTGCGGGGTCTGGTCCAGTGTGTTGTGATAGCACCTCGGTCTTCCTGGTGTTTACCACAAGGCCAGCCCGGGCGTAGGACTCCGCGGTGATGGATAGGTTCCTCTGTAAACCACCGTTGCTGTGCCTTGGGAGGGCCGCGTCGTCGGCGTACTGAAGCTCGAAGATGATGTCGCGAGAGATCTTCGTTTTGGCCTTTAGGCGCCGAAGGTTGAATAAGCTGCCGTCCATCCTGTAGCTGATTGAGACGCTGTCGTCTGACGACATGTGTTGACGGGATGTGCGTGTTACAGCCACAAGAAAGATGTTGAACAGGACAGGTGCAAGCACACAACCTTGCTTCACACCTACGTTAATGCTGAATGGGTCTGACTCTGGCTGACATGCCGTCATGGAACTCGCTAAGGACCTGGAGGAACCTTGGCGGGAAGCCAAACTTCTCCAGTATGGCCAAAAGCAGAGGCCTATTGACAGTGTCGAAGGCCTTCGTGAGGTTGATGAAGGCAAAGAAGAGGTCTTTGTGCTGTTCCCGACACTTTTCCTGCAGGAGCCACACAACAAAGATCATGTTGGTAGTGGGTAGTGCTCCTCTCTCGGCGAAACCCGCACTGTGACTCAGGAAGGACAACGTCAAGGACCTGATGGAGGAGTCGGAAGAGCATGATGCGAGCGAGGTTTTTGCCCGCTACTGACAGCAGAGAGATGCCCCGACTGTTACCGCAGTCCACCTTGTCTCCCTTCTTTTGTAGATGGTAACGATGTTGGCATCCTTCCACTGTTGTGGGAGAAGGCCACCCTTCCACGTCCGGGAGATGAAGTGATGGGGGAGACGGAGCAGGCAGTAACCACCAAGCTTAAGCAGCTCCCCTGCGAGACCGTCTGGGCCTGCATCTCTGTTGTTCTTGACGCCAGCGACAGCCTTTCATACCTCGGCAAAGAATGGTGTGCTATCGAGTGCAGTGATGACGGGCAGAGAAGGAAGCTGCTGAATGATGGAAGAGTCGGTGACGATTACCTTGTTGAGCAGTTCTCTGGAGTGCTCCGACCAACGGGAGAGAATGTCCTCACGATCCTTGTGGAGTGTGGTGCCATCTCTGCTACGTTCTGGGTGTGTGGATCTGTGTGGTGGCCCATACACGGTCTTGATTGCAGAGTAGAACTCGTGGAAGTCATTGGCATCGGCGAAGCCCTGGATCACGCGGGCTTTGTTGGTCCACCAGATGTTCATCATTGGCCGAAGCTCACGCTGAGCACGAGCACGGAGAACGGACCAGCAGGACTGGTGGACAGCTTAGGAACGGTGCAGCGACATGCGCCTTGTTCTTTTCCCGAAGCAGGTGGTGGATCTGCTCGTTGTTTTCATCGAACCAGTCCTGGTGACGACGTTTTGATGTGCCTAGGGCGGCTAGTGCAGCAGAGTGCACTGCCGTGGAAATGCCCTCCCACTCTGTAGTTAGGTGAGCCGTGGTGTAGGTGATGGGCGACTGTGGGGTGGCGGTGTTGGCCAGATTGTCTGCTGTGATGCCCCTCAGGTCTGCCATGACTGCAGGGTCACGTAGCGTGCGGAGATTTAGCCGAGGGATCGGCCTTGTCTTGTGCACAGGCGGGCGGATGTTGAGGTGAAGGATGCTCCTGATGAGCCGATGATCAGTCCAGCAGTCCGCACCTCTCATCGCTCTCGTCACCAGGACATCTTGGATGTCCGACTGGCTTGTGATGACATAGTCCAGCAGATGCCAGTGCTTGGACCTGGGGTGCATCCATGACGTCTTGTGAGCGTCTCTCATCTGGAATAGGGTGTTTGTGATGGTGAGTCCGAGTTCCGCACATAGGCTGAGGAGACGCAGGCCACTGCTGTTGCAGTTGCCTATCCCGTGACGACCGATGACGCCCCTCCAAACACGATGGCTGGAGCCCACTCTGGCATTGAAGTCACCAAGCAGGAGGATCTTGTCGCTGCGGTTGATGTGGTTGAGTGTGGCATGGAGCGTCTGGTAGAAGCGATCCTTGCTGTCCTCGTCTGACGTCAGGGTTGGTGCATAAGTGCTGAGGATGGTGGCATAACGACCTCTCACGAGGAGCAGGCGAAGGGTCATGATGCGTTCGTTTATCTCGACAGGCGTCTCACTGATGGAGTTGAGGAGGCAAGATTTGACAGCAAAGCCAACTTCGTGAATGCGACAGTCGTCTGCTAACAGCCCTTTCCAAAAGAAAGTGTATCCTTCACCAACCTCGGTGAGCGATCCTTCATCGGGGAGTCGGGTCTCGCTGAGTGCTGCGATGTCAATGTTGTATCTTCGCAGCTCTGCAGCGATGAGTGTTGTGCGCCGCTGAGGGAGCTCCGTGTTGTACCTGTCCTGCAGGGTTCTGATATTTCAAGTGGCGATCTGATACCGCCTATGTCGTCTGTTGCTCTTTCGACCGCAGGTATAGGATGTCCTGGCGGGTGCAGTTTCCCACCCAAGAGGTTGTGGAGTAGACAATGTTTAAGCCACCTTTTCTAGGCCCCTCTCCATTTGGGGTGAGCAGTACGGATCCTGAAAAGGGCTACTTAGTCATCCTGAAAGCTGCCGAAGAATGCTGCCACTCCAACCCAGCATCCAGCGACCATCTATCTTGGACCGCCTACGTGTAGGTTGCTGCCTGGGGCTCCCAGCTACATACAGTGCCTGCCCCCGTCGCCGACGTCCTATCGCCGCAGGACTTGGAATGAACTAGTGCTGCGATAGCTGACGTTGATACTTGTGCTGTGAAGATTAAAGTGGAGGGAGGGCACACCACCTCAAACCACTATCTTTGCCACCCGCAGAGTCATCCGGTGGCACGGAGGTGGTCCAAGACGACCGTCTCTGAGGTGGCTGCAGGGCCCTGCCGGAGCCCCGGTTTGTCGGAGACCGCCTAACGCTGAGCCCAACACAGACCGAGGTTTTCTGTCCGGGGGGCCTTCTTTGCTAGGCTAACGGTTCCGCCAGACGGGTTTAGAATCAGGGGTTTCCTTCGCCTAGGTGGGTCTCACGGCTCCACCCGCCAGGCTTGTCATGCCTGCAACACCAACTGCCCGTCTAGTCATACCTAGACCCGAGGCGTGGGGGAGGCAGAGAGCATGTCTTATATACTGCCAACCAATCGGACCCGTGCCGTGTTGGCATTACCCACTTCGCACCATGTCCCTGATTAAGCAGGAATACCCACATTCGTGGCGTGGAGGTGCGGCTACGGAATTTTCCTAAGCCTCAGAGACGCACTGGGCAAGCCTGAGGCAGAGGGTCTAAGCGAAGCCACTTTCATGCAGGCCCTGAGTGTTGATACCACAGACATTTTGATGCTCATGCTGGCAAATGTCTACAGCCTCGTTTGTTTTACACTCCCAAAAATGCATTCTTTGTATCATAAACATAGTCTTCTTGATATGTATTTGTATATGAAGTTTCCTTCCCTTGTCTATTCATTCATTTTTTGACGTAATTGAATGCATCGACATGCAGCTTCGTCTGTTTTATCAAGGGAGCTTTTTGCATAGGAAAAGTGAATTTCCAAACTGAATATTGATTCTGTCTTAGAAAAACTTTGGGGATTGGAAACCCCTGGCATCAGACAAAATGACAGTGAACAAGAATAACTGTTGATACTGTCGAGTTTACAAGTAAAAGATACGGTGGTGAACTACCCTTGAAGGTGGTTCACCCAATACTGCCGACTAATTATGGTACTAGCCTCAGTTATTTGCTTGTTTTATCAGCTGAACAAGCTCAGTAAAAATCCCTCTGGTCTTGAGTGAGTACGATTCCATCATTAAGAGCAATCAGATGAAGGCAATCAAAGTTCGGTTAAACATGATCCGAAGCAGTAGTGGGAGGAGGATGCGCTCACTATACCTCCCCGTAGGCTGTTGTGAATGAGAAGGGAGAAACAACAAAGTTATGTATCGTTTCTAACACCTTTTCAAAAGCATGTCGTAGTGGGGAGTCCTTCAATGACTGTTTGCATCAGCGATCCTTTAAATGCGGCTTGAGGGCCAAATCCGGCCCATGAACCGATTTCGTCACCCCGCGAAATGCTTGAACTTTTAAAAGATTTATTTAAGCTTTTTAACCTTTTTGGAGACTGATATATGAGTCGCCTGTGATTGACGAATGATTTCCACCTAATTGCACGTGACCAGAAATCATAAGCCACAAAGGAAAAAAACAAAGATTGGCTAGTTTTGATACACGTTTCGCATAAAAAGGTTGCCATATATATATAACAGGTTCCAGCCACTGTACGCCAAGCATCAATTTCTCCTAGAGAACAGCCATCTCACGCTTGCAAAGCGAAAATGACTGCCAAAACATGCAATTCTGCCATAGGCCAACATTTACTAGAAAATTCAAAATGCGCCAAAATGTATAAGGACGAGAATTTTCGGATGATTGGCACAGCTAGATCGTCCTTTCATCTAAGTGTATTGGGGTCTGTCTACATTAAAATAAGAAAGCCAGTACTCTGTAGGCAGAAAGAGCTCATTTTTTCACTTGGGCTCTTGCAATAATTTTTGTTTCTTCATTTTCTCTTTCTTTGCTTCCTTTCTTGTCTAGGATCGGCTAGTTTTGCTACATGTTTCGTATAAATAGGCTGCCATATACATATACTTTCCTTTCTGACTTTTCATACTCTGAAGATTGTCAGACGAAAAAAGCTTTTAAGTATGTTTTTGCGCAATGTCGCAAATTTTCCAGGCGATTCTCAAGTTTTGTACCACAAAAAGATTGTTCAAGAGGTAGTAGACTGGTGATTGTACACGACCTTGCTTACTCCCCGTTGGACGATGTCTTAAGTTATAATGATTCCCAGGAAGTCACAATAATATATGCCAGATAATGTGTTCAGCTTTTATAACAGTATAAAAAGTTCCTTTTAATTGGATCAGGTTCACTTGTCTTCACTTAGAGATGAAAAGATATTATCTAGCAACTGACACGGGTTTAAAACGTCAATTTGAGAACGTAGCTTTTAATATACTTTTTTATGTTTTGTGGGGCTTTTTTTTGCTTCTTGTCACATTAGCTCGAAAAATATAGATGACAAGTGCCTATATCTGGTTCTATATTTTCAATTTGAAAAGGACAAATATTTTGAATATTTATAAGGAAAAGCCGGTGGTTTGATACAAGATTTTAGATTGTAAACTATAAACAGTTGGCTATAACTAGAACTCTTGTCCTGCAACTACTTTTCCTTAAATATACATTGCTGATGTCCTAACTCCTTTTCATTGTACAGACCTTTTAGCTCATTTGATTTCGTACGGAAAATTCCCAGACACTTTTGTTAGTTTTATTAGTCATCACTGTACTACGCTGTATAAGGAAATTTAGCAAATGCTGCCTTATAGTAAGGGCACATTACTTAAGCATCGAACAAAATTTGCATAATTGCAAAAGTTGCCAGCAAATGCTTGCAGAACGTATGCACACGTGACTTCGTACATGTTGCTTGATTCTATTAATCAACTATTTGGAAATTGGCGTCCGTAGCTGGCCTAAAAGGGCACAGACTCTGTAAATTACGAAATTTTGAGTGTAGTGAACATCACATCCGTTTTGGTTCACAGGAAAATCTTACGTAGAACTTTGACGATACAGGGACTAACTGTAGTAAAATATCCCCAGTGGACTGCCTAACGTCCGTTGCATGACTAAGGCCATTTATGTAAAAAATTCAAGGATGGATCGGCCTCTTCTTCAGGAGAGCGCTAACGTTACAAATATTACATTTCACTGGTTATATACAAGCCCCAAGGCACTGCATGTTTGCATAACTTCGTTGTCAAACCCAAAATAATAATGCCAATCCGTTGAAGCTGAAAATTCACAGAGCGTTTCTTTAGACTGATATCTTATCCGAATTAAGAAATTCTAGCGCTTGTTAAATGGAGTTAAAAATCATGTTCTAAAAGTAGCTATTTTTTGGAAGGATATTTGCACTACATCCAAATTGAAGTACAATTTTTGATAGGAGGGAAATAGATGTTGTCTTGCGAACTAACTTTGTAGTAAAGTAGAACAATTTTTTATTCTTTCCGTAAGTCGTCTTTTTAAACGTGTTTTCCACCAGGCGAAATTATTCGTGCGAAGGGATTTTTTTCGTGGCGAAGAAATTCGATCCAAAGCCTTTTTTGTTTTCCACAGAACCTCCAGTTATCTTTCTTGTGCCGTCCTCTGACGCGATAATTGTTCATAAATCTTCTTGGCAGATGGCTGCTGGAAATCTCAAGTATCTACTGCTACTAAAATCTCGACTAATCTCGAGTACAATCTTGCTGCCGCGAAGACAGTTGCAAAAGCATAGAAAATTATTTTAGATAAGGAAGATCCACTAAGGCAAAAGGCAAGTATCATTTGGTCAAGGAACTCAGACTGCGTGATGCAGAAGAACAAGCTTTGCTAACACGATAAAAAGAAGGAGAACCTTGCAATGGGAAGTGTTGATTTCGCAGTTAACTCAAAACGTTTGTACTCCCGAAGTATTAATAATTGTTGTGATATTATATAAGAACAAGGTGTTTTCATCGATGTTTCTCCTTTCTGTTTTCATTTCTGCTGCTATAGGCGCCAGTTGGGGACATTACTAGTAGCGTAACGTGGACGTTCATCCCTAACAACCTTGAATCGTTGCGTTTGCAAAATCAATTCTGTTTTGCTGTACTGCCATAATTCAACCCATCACCCATTCTTTTGAAAAGTCGTCTTAAATTGCTGTTTTTGTTCAAGTGTAGTTTGTCATCTAATTTAATATGTAGCAGTATACTATTAGTGATCTCACCAAGTTATTGTTTTAGCCTGACTAAAATAATGCTTTGAAATAGATTAGACTATTGTAGCAACCTTCCTCAACATCTCTCCTTACACTGAGTAGTTCAGAGAAAACACCATTTTACCAAACAAATCCTTTCATACTATCATGAAAAATTACATCCAACTTTGTAGTATACACAAAGCATGGTTTGTTAACGTGAAAGTAGGAGCCCAATCACTGCGTGTATTTTTACAACTTTCCAAATAAACAATATACACAATTCACGTTTAATTTATTTGTGTGATACGTATTAGAAAAGGATAATCTATTCATCGTTTATAAAAAATATATAAAAATTAATGGAAACATTCTTTGACTATGTACACAGATGGATCAGCGATAACAACATTGTTGACCTCATTTGGCATGACAGAGACACAGAGTCCTTTAAAAGTAAATTGGATATGGAACGCAGTCAGTGGAAAGTAAGAACAACTTAGAGATAAGGGTATTTGGGAGTATTGCCCTTATTATATATCATTGGTATGGTGTAAGGAGGTATAATCAGAAGTTGCTTGAGGACCTAATGTCAGAATTAGAGTTAATGTGTTAACTGTTTTGAGGAGATTTTGATTAACAAAACTGGAAAATAACTTGATACTTCTTTGGTATTATCAATCTGTTGTGTTTGATACGTAATTTCTGACCAACGGAAAGTAAACATTATAACCATAGATTACTTTTAACCATGAAGATTTTCCTTCGAGTTCAAAACGAGAAATTCTCAAGCCTCGTTTTAAATAGGCTTGATTGCATCGTCTGCTATAAATATAATCGGATTAACCTACCATTACCATAACATTACATTTGCTTGGTAAACTCTGATAAAACAATACGTGACCGACTGAAGCGCTCCAAAATAAAGAAAAATGATAGTTAAACTACTTATTCTTGTCATCATTGTATCAGAGCTCAGTGTTTTGCAGCACTATCGCATCATTAAAATTATGAAATATGCAAAATAAATTATTTTGTGAATATGAACATGAAAGAAGGAAATAATTGTTAAGCTTAAAACGAGGGCATGCATGGCTTCTGTTGTTTCCTGATTATGCAATAATATTGCGTTAATGACGTAATAAATGTATCAATTTTTCTATTGGGGTTTCTTTATGAGGCAACAGAGCACAGCGGGTGCATGCAGGGGCGCCCACCTTTTTCGTATGGGGCAGGAGGAAGAATCAGTGCCCTTTTAGACAAGAAATTTTTGTAGATAACTAATACTTTGGTCAGTTTCGTTATGTTACATTGTCTCAGTTTTTACTGTCTGAAAAGATCTTAAGCGATTTATTGGTAAAACGTTGTGCTGTGAATTTATAATCAATTTTAAAAATGTCTGCTATATATCATCACTTAGTTAGCTGTTGCACCCAACCTCTTACACGGCCATTCACTAGAAGTCAAATCTGTTTCAGCCAATATCATACACAAGCCGCATCCGTACATATGTTCAGGGAAACACGCGCCTCTTCAGGAATAAATAATGACACAGTCTTTTGATTATCTCCTCTTTAGGGCATAATGGTATAACTATGTATATATTGCTTTAATTCCTGTTGCTATTGTCTTCTGGTAGCTTCCTAAAACCAATTTTAACCAACACAATTATGTAAAGTAATGTCGCAGTACAAAACGTGAGAGAATAGTAACATCGATTTCCTTTAAGTATGAACAAATGCCTACAGTAAAATTACTTGGGCTCCGCTACTTATTCTATTAGGGTGGTGGCCTGTGCCCTTGCAATGAAATTCTTGCCAATAATTTTAAATAAACAGAACCTTGTCATCTCTATGACTAACATATATATAATGACAACATATAACATATATGATGATAACGGTCGTCTCTAACATATCTGCAGGAATACGTAACTTATCTCCCTGCTGGTAAAAGACGTCGGGAAGAATTAATAACTATTACAGCGATTTGGAATACAAGGAAAGTTGTTCATCAATACCAAACCTCATAAAGATTTATAGTTTTCAGGTACCTCTAAAAATGACCACTTCAGTTTAGAGTCAATGCGAGAAGTGTAGATCAGTAATCTAATATAAAAGCCCATGCTTATTCAGAGCAATGACTGGAATTCCTACAAACTAACACATCGCTGAAGGTGTCGTGCTAGTCAGTACTAAACTACACACATCTCCACCAACTCATGCATACGAAGTCCACTGATTGATCGACCGATTCATTGATCGACCTGTTGGTGGACTTACTGGGATATATGCTTCTTACGTTCACAAAATATGAGCTTCTTCATTGCAGAGATAAGGGAACTGAATAGCATATGGCTAATCTTAGCACAGCTATCCCCATCCGTTCTTTGCAGGTAATCACACCTTGTAATCTAGTCGAGTGTTTGTAAATGTAGAGATTTGATGACCTTTTCTTGCCTGACATGACATGTCTGGTGAAGGATTTAAAGTAACAATTCCTAGGTGCAAAACGTTTGAATGTAAGGGCGTGCGAAGTTCACCTCTCGACCACTTACGCCACAGTAGAAATTTACAGTGCAAAACAAAGCATGTTGTAAAGATATACACAAAAGGCTCCGACTGTCAAAATCCCATCTTTATCTAGAAATTATAACTCCGTGTCCTAAGCCAAAAAGAGGGCAGTCGTATTTTGAATATCTTCAGGGTATTTCTTATAACCTGTTATAGACTACTTATCAACTATTTGATTTGTTCAGGTTTATTTAAATACATTTGTTAATAACAAGAAACTACAACTGTCCATATCCAATGGTCTCTCATTACAGAACTTTACAACAGAACTTCTGACGATGTTGTTTATATCAAGAAAAGAAACAACTTCTTCTCTGTTTCTTAAACACGTTCCTAAACATAGGATTGGAGAAAAAGGGTCTTGCCATAAATGAAACTTTTATACGCTGAAAAAAACTAAAAATCACAGAGAACCTTTTACTTTCATCAGTCAAATAATCGCATATATTATTTGAGCATGGCATATCATCATTGAATTCCATCGTTTATAGTTAACTGCCTAAAAATTCATGTCTCAGGAATCAAGTATTGAACATCAAGGCTTGAGAGAAGTTACACGTAACCTGTTTTATGACAACCGGCATGTATTCTTCATTCTGGCTTCCAATTGTAGCTTCTGTTTGGTGAAGTGATAACATACTTGTTCACTGACGTTTGGCTCCATATGGTGGCATCCTTAAGTTAACATTTTCTCTCTGGAGATACCGACAAAGCAGCATTTATTTGAAAAAGCGTCATAAAGTGAGATAACGCATTAAAGAAATCTTTATAAAAACTGGACAAAGATTAGTACTAGCTCAAAAGACTTGAAATAGCAGTGGTGGGGTGTGCTTTCATCTTTATTAGAGACTCTGAAGATGTACACATTCATTCACTTTACTTTACTGTATTCAAATTCGTCGATAAACGTACAGAACAAGGAACAATCAATAAGGACAATGCAAAATGGTACAACACATATAAACTCATTGACAGGGAAAACAACAGAACTTACGTCCCAATTGCCATTTCACCCCTACGTCTACATATAATATAAAAGTGCCAATTATAATAATAGTAAAGTGGAATCTATAATGAGAAAGAAAGAGAAAAAAGGAGTTAAGGCCTGATAATAATTAAATGTTAGATTAACAGCTATATTCAAACTAGGGAGGCAAGTAAGTAGTTAGTTTTTCAAAGTAGTAATCAAAAGAAGTGCTTTAAATGTAGATAATTTTTCCCAACTTTTTATATTAGAGGGCAGATTGTTCCAGAGTCTAATGGTTCTAGGAAAATATGAGGGCCAGAAGTAATTTTGTTTCTGCGAAGTGATAGGTCGAAAGTTTTGAGGATCAAAGTTTCTTGTTGAGTAGCTTGGAGTGACGGCAGTAAGTAAATTATGATTGTGAGTAACAACACCGGTCTTTATCTTATATAATAGCACTAAATCATTAATGTCACGTCTGATCTCTATGGGCAACAGCTTGAGAGTAGCGAGTCTTGTTGTATAATCTACTTCATATGTTGTATAGTTTAGAATACATTTGGTGCCCTGTCTTTGCACATTTTCTACTTATGCCCTGAGCTTTGCAGTATAGGGGGACCACAACTTGGATGCATTTTCCAGATGCAGTCATACAAGTGCACAGTAAAATAATTGTCGTGTTGTAGCATCCTTGATGTCAAGACACACGCGTTTCACTAGACCACGAATTTTGTAGGCCTGCACACATAGGACCTCAATATGGGTTTCCTAAGATAGGTCTTTCCTCACAATGACACGAAGGTCTTTTGTCTCATCAACAGATTCAATAGTCTGCCCATTCAGACAGTATTGAGATGGGGGATTTCGGGTAGACATTCTCTTTGACATTTCAAGAACTTTACACTTTGGTATGCTAAATTCCATACTGTATTCCTGACTCCATTTGAATAAAGAATCCAGGTCACACTGCAAAGAAACGGATGAATATCTAGATTCTATAGTATGGTAGAGCTTAGAATCGTCAACTTAGAGAGCAAAACGTGAAACAGGTGTTTTGTAGCTGGGCATATCTTTGGCAAATACGAGGAATAAGAGGAGTCCTAAAATTGACCCTTGTGGGACGCCTGATGTAACGGGCAGCCAAGACCAGAACAACCCATTGAGAAGGACACATTGTTTCCGTCCTGTTGAATAACTTTTGAACCATGTAAAGAGGGGGCCCACAATCTAGTATTCTTTACGTTTAATCAGTAAAAGGTTGTGAGAAAACCTTATCAAATGCCTTGGACAGATCTAAAGGCATAACGTCCACTGTCTTACCGCGAGGTTGTCTAGAATGTCATGATATTCTTCAAGCAGCTGTGTGATGGTAGATTTCCCTTTCATAAAACCATGCTGAAGACTGTATGATAATGGCGATAGGTGATTAAAACAGCTGTTGAACACACAGCGCTGAAAAACTTTTGAAAGAATACACAGTAATGATACTTGTCTTCAGTTTTCAGCTAATGACGAGTCATCCTTCTTGAAAACAGGACAGATGATTGCTTGTTTCCAGACTTCAGGAACAAGCCCAAGTGATAGACACATATTAAACAGTTGACACAGTGATGGTGCTATTTCCTTAGCAGTGTTAGTTAAAATCTTTCGAGGGATTTCATCAGGTCCACATGGATCAAGAGCCTTTAGAGTATTTTCAACTTCGTCAATATTCAATGCAATTAAGCTCAGCTGATTATTTGTATTAATAACTGGAGAGTGGATTATAGACAATCCATCCGGCTGCACACCAGGATTAACGACAGAATGCAAAAATCTACTAAATGCATTTGCCGTAGCTTCAGGATAGGTAATGAAAGAATGACCAACTCGTACAAAGTTTGTGGTATGTTTGTCAGTAGTGAGGGTCTCGACGTATGACCGAAAGCACTCAGGGTTCTCAGAAATACAATCCTTGAGCTTTCTTATATGATCTTTTCTCTTCTGTTTTAGTAGCGTTTTTGAAATACATCTAAATTCAATGTACTTTCCGTTTACTCTAACCGAGCCAGATTGCTTAGCTTTCCTTCTCAGACGGTGTTTTTGTTTTAGCATTGTGCATAGGTCGATTCACGGATATCCATTAGCATTCTTAAGTTTTATTTCTGGGACGTGATTGTTGACTGCAGAGAGGAATAAGTCACTCCAGTTCTTCAGTATTGTATCTACTTCGCCAGGACAAAAACAAAGATACCATGGGGTTCTCCTTAGAGTTTCATTTAGATTTGTCCAATCAGCTTGCTTGAAGTTATAAACACACTTGGAATTTGGTCTTTTATAACTTTCAAGTTCAACTCAAAGTTAATAAGCTTGTGATCGGTTGTAATAATATCGTCAAAATCCGTAATATGATAAAGTTTATGAAGAATGTTTGTGAGAATCAAATCCAAAATATTTTTCCCCTGTGTAGGAAATACCACTAATTGCTGTAGGTAATTGTCCTTAACTAGGTAAGAGAAGTAGATGTGCAGACGGTCTCCAGTGATCGCAGATCCTGTAATCCACTTGATTTCTGGGAGATTATAATCACCTAGTACGATTACTTAGTTATATTATGCTCAAGATAAAAAAAGTAAAGTCTATTTTAGCTCTTTTAAGTAGTTCAGATTGGTATCTGGAGGTCGATATCTTGAATCTTGAACAGTTAGAGGATGGGGTTGAGTTGCAATTTCTCCTGCAAGTATGAATAGGCCAGCAAGTTAACTCCTCAGATTGGTAAAGTCACGTCATGACGTAATTGAAATAGGCTTTGATCCAAATATTTACAATTTTTGCTAGGATATCTCGTCTCGCAATAACGCCAAAGATGAAAAAAACAAATCTTATTGGCATATCTATAGTTATTATGAGCCAAAGGAAACAGGAATTGTAATGTTATTAGAAAAAAGACGAAGCTGAACTTGAACACCCCGGCTGCCATTTTGCTCCATCGAAAGCCTCCCTTTTCACTCTACACTGATCTAAAGAATATCACCTAAAGATATACAATACCTCAACGACTTTGGACAGTTTTTTCGACGCAGATATTGATGTGTTATGTAAAGGAATTATTTAGTCTTCTTTGGTTAAACTTGACCACGTCATACAATTCAATGACGGTACCTCAGCAATTCAGTACCTCTTGGTGAACAAAGCTTCGGGGTATATAGCACAGCCGTACAGATTTTTGACTTGCTACTTTTATCACGTTTTTAATCTCGTGTATTAATTACAGTGGTGCTTCATCAACTGCCAGAAAACTTTGTCGAATGGGTAATGTATGAACTCTGTAAAAGTGACAGTTACACGACCTTTGGTGACCTAAGCTTCGGAGTATATAAAAAAGCGCCAAATGGTCATCAAGCTGCGTGCAATGAATGTATGTTTCACATGAAAGACAAAACGGTTTCAAGGAGCTTAAAATAGATACAAATTGGTTTTCAGGCCTTAAAACCAAACTGATTCACATGATAGCACAAAACGGTTT
>JANTCA010086571.1:31348-59687 GCA_024741275.1 Chironex yamaguchii | reverse complement strand
AGCTTAAAATAGATACAAATTGGTTTTCAGGCCTTAAAACCAAACTGATTCACATGATAGCACAAAACGGTTTTAGTCGCAAGGCATTACAACCATTTGATTCACATGAAGGACCAGAGTGTTTCAAGGTACCTTGCAACCAAAACGAACTAGTCGCAAAGGGCATGCTCAACGCAGTGGTAATTGCCACACGATGCAGAGTACTAACACATAGTGTGCGTAGACAATGTACACCGCGGGTGGTTTCTTGAAAAGGATCAAATACAGATTCTGCTTGGTAATCACAAAATGGCCTTGCTCAGCGAGATATATAGGAACCATTTAGTAGAATATCTGTTAACATCAAGCCTATCGTTCAGAACACCTCTACTGGATAACAGTTATCAGTAAGAAAACCATCAAGAGCTTAAAGACTATGTCTACAGCAGTGTGAATATTCTTGCTGCAGTCCATCTGGCAACTTCCCGGAGTCTTTCTGCATAATAAAGATGTTGTTAATAACAACTTGTTATTATAAGTTACAATTCATAAGCTTGCAGTGAGGCCGGCGGAGGCTGTGAAAAGATAGGCTAAAGCAACGACATCTTCTCTGTCCTTGCAGTCATAGGAGAACCTTTCAATAAAATTTCATGATAGACAAAATAAGACATATTCAGATAGGTACTTCTTATCAAGACGATTTTTTAACGTATCAGTAAGTGGATGACCTGGAGTGTTTCCAACCATGGAGTGGATCTTTGCGTGCATACAATCTGCAAGAAAAGTATTAATTTAGGGTCACAGATTTACAAATGTGCCCTCTAATGGAAGATAATGCGGAGTATCTTCGTTGTCCATGTATACAGCTACAGAAAATGCACGATGTTCTTTTCACGGGTAAATTAAAGATTTTAGTAAGCCTTATTCAAAATTATTGAAAGGAGCAGCCCATGTTTATTTGAATTTACTTGTCAAATTTTCTAACAAAGTGTAATAACTGCAAAAAAGTAATGCAACACTGATTTAAGTACTGAAATGTTGTTAGGTTATTGAAATCCTTATTCATATTTCTTGCTTGTTGTTATTAACAAAGAATTGATGCAATTTTATTAGGTCTAATATTCAATATCACTAACAAAATAAAAGTCTCCACTGCAATATTCAGGACAGCAAATTCTCTAAGGATATGCATGAAACTGTAGCATTCTATAATGTTACCCACTGTCCAATTCCGTTGCTATATCTCATGAAGTGAGCAAATGAATTTGGTATTCTCTGTTAAACATCTCCTCCTAAACTGATACTTATAAAGATTTGTCTTGCACACAATTAATGTACTACAAAAGTGGCAGTGACATTAATTATTTTAGTTCACAATTTTCACTTTCCATGATTTCAAACAGCAACACTTGGCACATCATAAAACTCCTTCTAAAACTTTACAAATGCCGTCTATAACGGCTACATATTTATTGACGAAAGGATATGGGCGTTATTAAATGTAGAGAATAAACGTAGTGAAATTAATATCTTAAATTACACCTTTGGATAGCAACTAAACACGACTGAATGTGAAAAACCTCTACATTTTAACGATACACATAAATTACTATTAACATGCCTAACCACTATTTTATGTGATAAATACGTGGTTATGCAAAACTCACTAAACATGTTGAGGTAAGTATGAATGTGATAACTAGATAAATGAACCAGCCTGGTTTTGCCGCACACAATGGAATAGCTGAAATCGCTTTGATAAGACCATATTTGTTAGAAATCCATTCCCTTGGGTACAAATGAATTACCTTATCTACATAAACACATGCGTAAAAGTAAATTAATGTGAAATTTTACACTTTAAGAATAGCCTAAGCAAAACAGCGCAACAGGAGGCTCGAGTCAGAAGTTAATTTCTGCATTATAAAACCTCGAATCTGATCTCCTTGCGTGTGTAAAATAATTCAGTTTTGCATGTTACTTGTATGAAGTGAGATGGAATAATTCAACAGGAAAATTGTAAGGAGCAAAATTACAAAGGATTTTCTGTTAGTTTGTGTTATATTTCACAGTCATAAAAGCTGACACCCTAACAATACCTGCGTTCTATTAATGTTCTGGTTGTTACAACTGGTGTCTGGAAATTTGAAAATGTGAAAAAGCGGATAACGGCGAAAGTTTTGATAAACATGCAAAACTGCTATAAGCAGTCAGTTACTTTGCATTATTTTGTACTAGTGATTAATTGCAGCCACAGCTTTTCAAACTGAACTCTCCACTTGTTTTTGAAAATTAACAAGCATCAACTGAAGTAGCTCAGGACCTGTATTGGAAGACAATTTTGAGATACCATTTTTCCAAAATTTATGGCACCGTCGATGTAAACTAAACTTAACCGGGGAAAACGTAAAAGGAATCTTAGCACTCGAATTGAAAGTTTTCAATGGGGTGCAGACCCCAAGACTCCCCGTACAAGAAAACAACCCCAGTTTTGAAAACGCTCTGCGACCCCTGATTTGAATAATTGTCTGCTTAGACGACAAACTTGACAGAGGCATTCAGTTGAGCTTGAAAGTGCGATTCCCGTAGTAATAGCGTTATATCAGTGATGGTTTCCACGGAGCTCCTTTTTAAGGTCCAACACTGCCAGCTGGGTCATCAATCCAACGTCTCATCGATTCTCCCTGCCTATAGAAAAGAGTGGTTTACTCGCATGTTTGGTCAATGGTAGCTAGAATAATTTTGTACTTGTCAGTGCGCCACGTCCTCTTTGTTTTAAATATCAATAAGCCATTTAAGATATTAGAATAGCTCCTATGGGGCTCTGGAAAGGACTTTGTCATATTATCACCTCCGCAGCAGCGAAGACCACAAATAAATGAAATGAATTCGGTAAGTCAGTTGTTGGAACGTCTTCGCCTATTGTTTTCGCTATTTTGCCTTCAAAAGCCAAATAGCTTTGGCATCTGGAAATTAGATCTGCTTATGCAAAGTAACGGTCAGGTGAACATGTTGTAGTGCTATCTCGATGCCGTGCCCGTTGGAATATCATGCTCGTCTTAATCTTGGTCGTCGGGGTGGTCACTATCCGATCAGCTACGGGTAACTAGAAACTTTTCATTGCAATCATTTGAACTTACGTTGTCACATTCAGGATTGTTTTATTATAGATTTTACATCTGTGCTTTGATAATCACAATTTTTATAACATAGCCATGCCTTGATAAGTGCTTGCATTTAACAAGGACGTTTAATCTTGATTAGTGGTAGCAGAGGTTAACACAAGAGCTAGGAATTTTCTAACTACGCTGTATTTACTGCAATTAATATCGTTCATGTTCATGGCCGAGTTAGAAATTTTACCGGGCGATTTTCAAACTGAGAAAAGTGTAGTTTTTTTTCAAAGTTTGACTTCCAGGTTTCACTTAAAACTGATTTACGTGTTGTTTATCAGATAGGATTAAGTTGTTCTCAAGCTCGCGTGGCTCCCTAATTCATTGAAGCAGAACTTAACGGGAAGTCAATACATCAATGTGCTTTTGTAGCAGTAAACAGCTGATCAAGTTTACAAAGCAACGTTTTTGTGGTCTTAAAAACCACCATTAAGTTTGTACAATTTAAACGTTTGGATATTCGATTAATATTCAGGTTTGGATTTGTTTCTGATGAGTTAAGTTGCCACTTCCGTCGTCGAGGAACTTCTTAACAGCAAATGATAGAAACAAGCCAGAAAAATGTAGAAGTGAATTTGGATGATGCAAGTGGTCCCCGATGCAGTGAGTACCATACCAACGGAAAGTGTCAGATAATACCAAACTGTTGAAGGTCATTTATGTTTCTGGTTTGTTTTCACCAAACGTGCAGTAAGTATATCGAAACCAAGTATAAGTTTACGTAGTTTCTTATCCCTTGTGATTCCATGTCGCTGGGAAATTTATGGAGTTGTTATATGGGTAACAAGGGCAGAATTGCTACCTACGAAATTAAACATGTTGTAACTTTAGAGTGTGTATTTGGAAACTCGCAATCTAACAGTTTAGGAAACCGTATGAGAAACACCGAATGGTTGTTACAAAAGCTGAACATTCCCCTGATATACATTTGGTTTGGCGACTTGTTTTAAAAATATAATTATTTGGTGGGACCGTCGTGACCTAAAATATACTAGATACATGCGCGAAACTTGGGAGTAAATTTTCGACATTTTACGTCAATACTGATTTTTCCCACGTCAATTTCAAGAAAATTGCTCAACAAGAGCAATAAGACGACCAGACCGAAGTCATAATAAATCCCCAGGACAGTGACACTCGTGAAATACTTTGTAACACATTTTGCTGTGGCAGTTAAAGCATTATCAAACGTATAACTACTGCTACAGTACTTTTTACTTTTATGTTGGCCAAGATGGCGTGTTGCATAACTCTGGGTTTTTAGGAACTCCTGATATCCCGCCCCCGCTCTCCTCGCTTGAAGGCCACGGATGTTTTTTTGTGTTTTGCGTGCAGTGGTAGTAGCAGATATGTTTTTCTAGCTGCTGAAGGCAGGTGGGAGATTTAATACCACCCGGAAACATCGTTTATGACCTTCCCACGTTGATATCTCCAATGGTATGTGCCAGTTGATTTTCTCAGCCTTAAAATCTTTTACTTGTAAGTATCATATGTTTGTGGAAACGGACTCGTACTATTTAAAAGTCGTGTTTGTCGAGCTTGGACTGATAAGGATCTTCACTCTCAAGTCGTATGTAGAGGATTGATTCAAAAAGGTGTCTCACACTCCATAAAGGATATGGAGTTTTAATTCAGTCAAAGCTCAAGGTTCCCTCTTTATGGGAAATTATAAAAGGTATCCTGCATGTTTTCGCGGACTGAATAACGCTGTTTACAAAATATTGTGGGTAGATCGAGGCTCGAATTAATTTCAAAGCTGTTTATCTTTCAGGAATATAATAGGAATTAAGTTGAAACTCAGTTTAGTAGCAGGTGGAGTGGCAGGTTGTAGGTTATGTTGACAAAGAGGACTTGATTATCCACTTGCACTCTGTCAAATGAGTGATTTGTTGGCACAGGTGGGTGCTCCTATAATCCATTTTATGTACAAAAGGTATATCAATATTCTTCACAAAGTTCAAGGTAAAAGGGTTGTCCCATTTGATTTTGTAGTAAATGCAAAGTCTTTTAGATAGCACAAGAACACTGAAACATAAACATGGTTCACAGTGCATCCTCAGACTGCAGTACTGCATAAACAGCCTCTGGTATTAACATGTGTTCTTTTGTTAGGCAGTGCTATTTATGCAGACATCTATGAACCTGGAGCTAATGATGCACTGACTATAAAACTTGCAAATATTATTCCAGTGTTTTAAACCACATCTAATCAGACTAGTAAAGAAAACACACTGAAAAAATTCTTTCCTAGGAATTGTGTATATATATATTTGTCAAGAGTGGAGCACTACCACAATACTTGCACTAAGTGGGAGCTGACCAAGCTTGAACTGGTAACCCTCAGAATCAAAAGCCAACACAAACCTCCGTGCCATCATTGCAGAAACATTTGTTGAAGGACTTTCAAAGTCCTTGGTATTACAAAACAAAACCCAGTAGTGGGAAAGGGGAAATTAGTTAATTTTTTCTGTGTTTCGATTTAAGCCTTCATCGGGGTCACATATATGTAATACCTCAACAGACACAGTGCTTTATTTCATATATTTGTCAAGAGGGGAGCATTACCACAATAGCTGCACTAAGTAGGAGCCGACTGGGCTCGAACTACTAACCCTCAGACTGAAAAGCCAACATTCAATATATATGTATATAAAATACATAGAAATGACTTTCTTCCTTTTAAGGTGACTTCTAAAGCTCTTTTAAACTCCTATCTTTGTTCACAGGTGAATTGAACTGCCAGACATTGAAATGTAAGCATTACACTAAGTGCAGTCTCATTAATGGAACTGCCACCTGCACTTGTAGCTTTAATTGTTCAACAACATTCATGCCTATATGTGGAAGCAATGGAAAAACTTACATAAACAAGTGCGAACTAAAATATGATTCATGCAAGGAACAAAAAGAAATCGCTCTTGCTCACAGTGGAACATGTTTACATGGTAAGATGGTTGATTGGACTGTGCATAAAGCTGCTACTTTTATTTAAGTATTAGGAGTCTGTAATTGTTTGGAATAAGCATACACACATATTTCTGACTCCCTGCATTAGCCATTTCTGGGAGGTAAATGAAATGAGGCCTCTGTATGTGGGCACCCCACCATTGGTTGGACAGCCACAAAAACATTGTTTTCAACACATGCAAAAAACTATATATTTTATTGTTTTTGAACTGCTGTGGTGGTTCTGGTAGTAATTCTTGATGATAATGTTAGTTTTGACAAGAAAGGGATTAAGGTTAGACATTGATTTATGGATTTTCAATAAGTATCCTACAACAATTTGTATTCAAACATCAAACTGCTGAAGTATTTTACAAGATTAATGTCAATGAGAAATAAGTCTTAATGTGGATAAGACTTGAAGATTTTCTGTGCTGCTAGTAAAGTTCTGTAGAACTAGGCCTATGTCATCTTACCAAGTTTGTTAAGCAGACAGAACATCTTATGATTGCTTGATATATTAGGTGGTTAAAAATGGTTTATGTAAAGGCTCCTGAATAAAGTGTGTCAGAGAGGCAGAATGAATCACTGCAGAGATTAAAACATCTAAATCACCTGTTAAAGTTGTAATATTTTTGCATTTAAAGACTTCTCTATACCATCTACTCTGAACAGAATTGCAAGCCAAGTATTATTCTGTACTGCAAACTTATGCAACACTGTCCCTTGTTAATGACTGTTGAAAAGCAGAAGAGTTAACTTTGTTATCCTTTCTGAAGATGTAATCAACAGTTACATTTCCATATTAAAATGCCTGTATTCTAAATTAAATAATAGTGTCATTGCCAGTGTATTCATCATACGGGCACTGTTTACATTCACCACAACCATTGATGAACATGCCATGATGAACTTAGTGTACATCACCAAGTGCACTAAATGTGACATTTTGTACATAAGTGAAAAGAAGGGCTCATTTTTTATTGCTTGTGTAAACACTTGGGTGCCATATGCAACAATCTTGATACACCCGTAGCACCACATTTTTGTGAGACCAACCACAATATAACAATCAACTTTAAGTGCAGTGGCGTTCATCACAACAACACCACTACCAGAGACTCACTACTGAGAAATGCCTTATCCATATTTTAAGGATACTTTACCATCATAGACTAAACTTTTACTGTTACTTCTGTTACATGCCATCTATACACCCATTTCCATTTTCTATGATTTCTAACTTTTCTTATCTACAAGCATATTTTCTTTACCCTAGTTCTCCCTTCTTTCTGTGTCTTTCCATAGATCTATTTTTGCCTTTGTTGTTGTCCTTTGTCTCTAGTCTGTTGTTTTCTCCTGTGCTTCTTTGGTCCCATCCCCCCTTGTCTCTCTATATATCACCTATTTTATATGTATTGCTCGTTATATCACATGACTAAGGCCTTGTAGATCAAAAATTGGCCATTATCTTTTCCAAAAAGGCTGTAAAGTTTCCTGATTTTCATAGTTATATACTAGCCCCATCACAGTATAATTTTGTGAATTGTTGTATTGGTCATAAGTACCAATTTTATCACAGTCTTCCGGCAAATACAATTCCATAAAAGAACCCGATAAGTATTTACTTGAGAAGTCCTTTATTCAAATGACATCTGAAAGCCCTTTTCACTTGGCAAAATAATGTAATCAAGTTTTGTTGTTTGCATTCATATCAGTGCTAACACTAAATATATCAATGTATCTAAATACATCAATGATTTTCATGTGTTTTGCTAGTGTTAATACAAAAAGAGCAGCATTGAGAAAACTTTGTCAGCATTTTGTAATACAGTCTAACTTTTTTATTTACCAACTAACCCTTTTCTGATTTGAAATTTTTTCGATTTTATACTCTAGGTGATCAGTGTAAGTCAACCAAATGTGATCACAATAAAATATGCAAAGTTATAAATGGGACAGAACGCTGCATTTGTCCAACATCATGTGGAAGTGAAATTAAGCCAGTTTGTTCAGGAAACAATAAAACATACCAAAATGAATGCTTTAGAAAATTAGTGGCTTGTCATAGTGGTTTGCATGTTGATCTAGCACATACAGGAATATGTGGTAAGTGGATGATATATTGTGTTTTGATATTTGTAGCTAGCTACTACCCGTAATAATTTCAAAATTGTTCATCATTTTCTTCAGTTTTGGTACACAAAAAGCATCACTATTTTCATCTCGTGCCAAACTTAAACTTATCAACTGACTGTTATGATGTGATGAATCTGCTATTTTTGTGAGTTATTCAAACCATAGATGCCGACTATATTGTAGCTTGAGGGCTGAAGCCCTTTCTGGGAATTTCTTGGAAGGGACTCGGCCCCTCTGGTAGCTTTTTAATGGAACACATCATTTCACAAAAAGCCATGTAACGGCCGTACATTTTCTCAGTTTTTGTGAAGCAAAATCAAATAGTACTTCAGCACTTAGGGGTGTCTCCATTTGATAGTGAACTATATAAATAAAATACATGCAATATTTTTATGAGAAACAAATTCCATCTTCCATGGGAAAATTTAAACTCAATTTTTCAACTGATAAAGAATATGAGGATAGGTTGGACCCACCAAGCACTGCTGCTTGTGCAATTAATCTATTTTTCTGTAAAAAATATGGACTTGGACAAATTCTGCTTAAATTGATTGAATAACTCAAGTTCAAAGATTCATATTATTTGAGTACTCAAAAGTGTAAAGGTTTGAACACTCTAGTTTACACACTATATTTATGTCTATGAAAATTTTGGGAAGGTCATGGCTACGAAAAAAATTTCGTTTCCACAATTTTCTTTCCTGAATGGCCTTCCCCAAATGCTAAAGCTAGATCCCCCTGTCTTCGCAGTCCAAATTATATGTGAAGTTGTTCGTGTACATATAACGTAATTATAGTGGTTTTGTATGGGTTTGATATGCAATTCAAAGTGCGTCCAATGGATGTTTGGCTACATTGGAGTACTGAGCACGTTTTAGAGATAAAGCCATACTTAGCTTTGTGTGATCGTATTGTAAACATCAGATTTCTGTGTTTATACAAGGTCATCTTTTGTTTTATTACTTAACACTGCAGGCTTAAAACTGGTTTTATATTTCAACCTTATGTTGATGGTTTAGAATACACCTTTTTTAACAATGTATCAGTAAAGCTTTGATGCCCTGAGCTTGTTAGTGACTGCCATTCTGTGGTTATGTTTGAGTACTACCTATGGCTCCTTGTAAGGTAGGAACTGTAACACATTCCCTCTTGATACCCAATCAAACTCCATACTGCAGCCTTGGACACTTCTAATTGTTTTGTCCAAAATAATCGTGCAATATTGTTTATTGTTATTTACATATAAGCTTAGGTTTGCAGTCGTGAGACCTGCGTTCAACGCTACGATGGTCACAATCATAACTACTTCCATTTAGCTTTGGTTAACCCTAACAAGATTGCTTTGTAGTTACTGCTTGTCGCTTATTTCTGCAGGTTTTACAATAATATCTTTTGTCGACATTAAAATCGGGCTTTTACTTTATAAAAAAGAATGTCCTCTTTTATTGGCCTTTTCTGTTTTCATCTTTGGTGTTGGAGTTTATTGTCTGGATTCTCTTCTTTCAAATCTTTGTCGTTTTGGTAAATGATTCACTGATCTCTGGTCTTGAGTTAATTTTGCCTTGCATCAAATTTCTGTTGAATATCATTGTTTGTGAATAAGATTAATTTTCTTTGTCAGAGCTGTGGACGGTTTAGATTGGTACTGACCTTTTTTTACTAAAGTCTTGTCTTGGTAAATAGCCATACACATGTTTGCTGTAACCAAAACGTTTGTTTGCTTTATGTGATGTGGAACGGACAATTGATTTGCGGTCAGCCGTTAAGGCAGTGACAACACGCTTACGTACAAATATGTTTTAGTTATTTTTGCCCTCTTTGGTTTGTGTCTGCATCAATTGTCGGCTAACAACCGCAACACCGAAGGATATCTTTGTTTTAAGTTAAAAAATCAGGCATACGATCAAATTTTTCAGCATTAGAACAACCGTAAGCACGTCAAACTATTGCGTCAAACTTCTTCTCTTCCGTATTAATGCGTGACGCCCGCATAGCATTGTAACCACGTGACGACTATACTCGTGAACGTTTCTTGCAAGTATAGCACGTGTGTGCTTTCCGATGAGCGACTCAGTCATGGTTGGGTATCAGCCCCGGCATTAAGTGTCGATTAAAGTATTTTTTGCCTTTTGAGGCCAATGATATTGGTAAACGTAGAGATTTTGATACACGTTATAGTATTTTTCAGTGCCTCATTGCACATACTTCACTTGACTTTGATTGCTTTATGTTGTACTGTGATATGGTGCATCAACTTGAAGTGTTACCTAGAATGAGGAATACGTTCTTATTGTGATCCTTCTTAAATTTTTCACACGCGCAAAGCTAATACTACTTTCATTGTGTGAAGCTACTTCTTTCATGCCGTTGTTATTTACCCTCGTTCTGATCCACTTTACCTTAAAACATGTCTACATCTGCAACTGAGCTCTGAGATAGCCGTAAGTCTTGGCACGTGGCTTAAAAAGTTCTCTGAAAGGTTATTTACACGAGGACCCTCTGGATGTTGTATGAACGACTGCCTAAATCTACGCCTATACACGTAGATATTTTTAAATGCCTTTGGGATCTGAATGGCAGTACATTTTGAGTGATCTTAATACGTTTTCTGCAAGTTTATTTTTCCTTGTTTTTAATTGTGTTCATATCACAGGTTAGATGACCACTATTAAGTCCATCAATCAATCGCCAGTGCCATGTGGCGTTGGCAACGGTGGTTCTTCATTCCTGTCTATCTCGCATCTTCCTAAGAAGTTCTAGTTCACTCGAGTTAGTCCATTTCACGAGATCGTCCATCAGGCATAGTCTCTGTCGCCCCTGTCTGCGCTGCCCGGGTATAAGTCCTGTAAGTATTAAATTTTCCAACCCATCAGCACGATAGGTATGTTAATTGAAGAGCTGCAAAAGTAAGAAAAGAAAAACAGTATAGCAGAAAGAGAGAGAAGAAGAAAAGTAATGGCTAATATTTCACTATGAAGATGATATTTCAGAGAAAAGCCTTTAGCAGGGACTGAATTCCACGGCTTTCAAGATCGATGAAGGCGATATTTGAAAAGAAGTTCTGAACACAGAGAGGCATCTGAACAGTGTATGGATGAGAGTTGGAAAACCTTAGTTTTTCAATAAATTGAGGCTATTGACAGGAACCTGTACCTGTACATGACAACATTATTTAATGCAGAGTCACAAAATGGACTTTTAAAGATGAAGGATAGTCTCAAGTATAAAAGAGTCGCTTGCAAATAGTAGAGCTGTCTTTTAGTTGCTTCATATTAAACATTTTGAAAATGTAGCATTTCGAGAACTGCAAGAAGCCTCACAAAATTCAGAGAACAGTAAGCATGTAAAGTGTTGATCTAATGACACGAAATTAATACTGGGATTGAGAAAGAAGAGCATGAGGGCCAATGGTTTAATGAATATAATCAGTCATCAAGTTTCTGGAAACCAGATATGATGATTTCGAACTTCAAAGGCGATAGAAAATATTTTGCATTGAAATATTTGCCATAGATTTTGGCTAATACAAGAAGCACTTTTGATAAACACTTCTAACGTACGACCACACCAATGCCATCAGGAATTACAACTTAAAGTGATCAAGCTTTCCAGTTGTACAAAAATCTTGTTAGAATGTCTTAGATGCTTAAAAGACGTTTTTCCAGACTAAATGGCAAGTGAAGAGGTGGATGCCCTGACTCAAAAAGGTAGAGTTACTACTGATAAGTCAAGAAGAGTAGAGTTCAACTTTACAGATAACAAAGCGACATCAGAGCCATTTAAATGAGATGGAATGGAAAAATCCTCTGTGCAACTGATGCTGTTCAGTTGAAAAGTTACAAGAACTAACTTTCCGAGTAGAAATATGATGAATCCGTAATTCGTTTCCAGATTTAGCATTGGTTTACAGGTTTGCATTGATTTCTTGCAATGGTAGAGCCGTTTTTATTTTTCAGCATCCCTACTACGTTGATGTTAGAGGAAAATTGATTGCGTTTGGCAAAGGGCAACGATTTGATTCTCACATGTTCATCTCAATGGATCCATAGGTCAGTAGTATTCAGTAATAGTATGTCTCGCAATCACCGTCTGCACCAACACGTATAAATTGTAAAAAAGTAGTAGATGCCCATTCTTATCTGTCCATCTGCCTTACTGACAGAAAACGGAATATAGTAGTCAGTAATTGGAACTGAGTGACGTTATAACTTTCGCCATTTCTTCTAGTGATTTAGTGCGATTGAAATGACGACTGGTTTCTGATCAAAAGGCGAGTGCTGTGTTATGCTAAAACCATCTTCAAATTTCTTTAAGTCGAAATAATTGAAGGACCTTTGTTTATTCACCGCCCTTTTTTGTTAGCAACAGTATCAAGCTATGAAATAATCACTTTGCTGAATGTCGTATTTTAATGGTTTTTCTCGTACCCATCAAAGACGTGATTCGAGTATGAAACATGGTACAACTTTCTGCCCCTTACACGGATCCAGCAATAACAGAAAGAGGAAAAAGAATTTTAAAATCTTTCGAAGTAGGTGTTTCAATTGTTGTGATGAATAACTTCAACTAAGCACTTTAAGACGGACTTGTTTCCACTAATAGGAATGGCGTTTAACAGCATGTGATGGGGAGTTTATTGAATCGCACTATGTTGGAATTTCCTATCTCATTATCTTCTCTGCCTGGTTTTTGAATCCTAACATTTTATTTGCTATAGTAATTTTGATATTAAGGCAACTTAGTTCCCTAAATTGATTTTAAAAACATGGACTTTGTCTCTTCCAAAATGTAGGCAGGTGTGGTAAAGATGAGGGTGCGTCGCAGTTAAGTATCAAAACTGAGGTTAAACAGAGGATACGTTTGGTCAAAACAGCCGCAAATCGTCGAGGGAAATGAGTGAAAAACTTTAATTGGCCATTATTTCCTTGTTCTTGGTATACAAACATGTTACCGGTTGTTTTCGACAGCTGTTGATGTTTTCCATGGGAAGTCTGAATTGAGGTTTAGCGGGATTTACTTTTCAGGATGTGTAAACCGAAAAGATTTGAACACTCAGACAGCCCATAAGTGATCGACTATGGCGTTTCTTTAGTTTTAACTTTATTTGCTGTAGGACAATCGCCGCATTTGAACTGAACGGGCAAATCATAAGCAAACACCCAAAGACCCGTGTAGGCTATGTGGTGGCGATCGAATTGGAAAATTTCATATGAACAATAACTTGGACAAATTCTTGCTTAGTTTCTTGCTAAGTTATTGTGTCGTCGACACCTGAAGGACTTGCACCACTGACCTTTTATTACTTTTAATGAAATATAAGTACTCAAAATTGCCCAGGACACTTGATATTGATATACACTGCTCAGTGAGGAGAGGTTAATTTAAAAGTGTTAAATAGCCTTTGCGATGAGGTGACCGAGCCTGGTGGTACTGTAACGCCAGAGAAGATGTTGAAGTATGTGACACTGCTACGTATCATACACCTGCATCTGATTAAAAACTGGGCACTTATAAGTACGTCTGGAGGTAGTATGAATTCAAAAGGCTATTTTAATGAACTTCTGAAGTGAAAATTTTTCTTCAAACTCTTAAAACAAAATAACGAAACTAATATCAGGATAAGCTTGATTTCATGTCCCGTCTTAGTGATGTTGCGTCCTTTCCATTGTTTTGTAAATCATTCGACGGCCATTGCTCAAATGAGTTGTCTTAGAACTTTAAGTCGTACAACCAACCTTTCTTACAACTCTCAGCCATACGTTATCCAGTGTGTCTGACTTATGCGAAGTTTTATTCAAATAGCTTTTCCTGAGAACACCTCTCTTCATCAGGATAGGTACTGGTTTGGTCAAGTGGTTATCTTTCATCAGTTTCATGGAACTCATTCCCTACTGAATGGTCTTCTTTTCTGATCTTCATAGTTACAAGTCGAACATTGCTCTTAGTCTTTCTTCTTGATCACTCGCCCTGATTTACTGTTTTTCATCTCTTACTTGTGTAGCTCATCACCTATTTGTGGTCATTCGACCTTGTGACGAGCGGGTCGGTTTAGAAATAATTTCGGCCGTGTGCTAGTTAAGGTAAGAAAGAATTTCCACTAAGGAATCTGGCAATTTGATGTGGAATCACCGTGCATGACGTATCCTATGATTTTTTACTGTTGTCTTTGAATGTATTTACACAAACTCCTCATTTCATTTGAAGCAATTCTAGCTGTCACATCCCATATATCTGCGTGCGAGAGCGTATCAAAATTAAGTGCAGAGAGAACGTGGGGTTGACAAAAGCGTTATTTATGGATCCATGACGCCCAGATATTCAAGTTACGTAATGCCGTTTTTGTTTGTACTACTTAATGTGTCTTTCCGTGTGAATGCCACACAATACCAAAAATGTACTTTGCATAGCTTCAATACTAAGTAATTAATTTCTGTTAAATGCTACGTACGCATGCTGTATCCCGGAATTTACAGTATGTTCAAAGAGACACTCATAAAAGATTGCCTCGCTTCCAGTGTGCCACCACCAAACCACCCCCACAACCCTTAGCCCTAGATCCTACCTTGTTTATGGAAATAAGTCGTGTATAACATGTATTGAAATACAAATGAAGATCTCAACTACTCGACAAAGCGTTGGTCCTGATTTGATTAAAATAATTGTTCATAAGCCAGAGTATGCATGTAAATGTTGATGTTGCTACAAGTTGCATGCCATATCCAGGTGACGTTTCTACGGAGATAGAACATTTCTTATGCCATACTATGCATTTTGTAATCATTGCATTTCCGTTTAGTAAATTGAACTCTCGAACCCTATTTGAGCACATCAAAGGAATTATGCAAAATCTCTATAATACATGGCCTGGGGAAGTAGGTACTGAAATAGAAAAACGTTCAAGTTAGTATTTAACAAAGGATGACAATAGTTGCGGCGGGTAAGGCAAGAATAACAAGAAGGATCAAGGAATTGAGAAGTTACGTCCTCAGCCATAACACTAAAAAGAGTTTTGCGATAAGCAGAGACAGCAATGAATGGTCAGATTTACCCTTTTGCAATGCCATCGTCTCTTTGGTGTCTTTGGTTGCAAATAGAATGACTTTCTGTTATTGAGGATAAAGACATTCATCCTTGACAATTTTGTAGAGGGGACGCGCTCTTTAACACGACTGTCTTGTTATTTATTGATTTGTAGATGGAGCATTAGTGCGATTGATTCCAACCCCTCTCGTAAATTTCGTAGTGTGTGATATATGATAGAAATGTTTTGGTTATGGCAGTTAGCCGTAAAGATGCATATGTAGAGGGCGCTTGCTGACATGGCATAACGATATGTGGAAACCGAATCCATTGTCTTTTGTTCTATTTTAAGTAATACAAGTTTACTTCGTCGTTGGAATCCTGTTGTGTAACTCTTGTTGCTTCGGGAACACGAAATTGCTGTGTCCTGGGCATTTTCATAAACTTTTCTCTTAGGTAGTCAATAGCGTCAGCTTAACAAGTCCAGCTCTTGTCCCTAGAAATATAGGAATTGTAACTTCTGTAGCAGATTCCCCTTGAACTTCTAATGGAAGGGTTATGCTTCTTCGGATGGTTTTTCAAGACTTAATACTTGAAGGCTTTAAAGTTTTGCTGCCGTTTCGCTATGTTACAGTTGTAAAAACTGCAAACATTTGTTCTTGTTTTTTCCTCAAGATGACTGCAAGATGTGTCAAAAAAGCAAGAAATTTTGTTATTATCACCCAAACAATGGTAGCATGTTTTGCAGTCGATGCAATTTAAACTGCCCTTCAAATTGGGATCCAAAATGTGCCTCAAATGGTCAATTGTATGATAACTTGTGTTTCCTGAATGCTGCGAACTGTAAAGATGGGTTATCTCTAAAAATCAAGTACAATGGAACATGCTCAGAAAGTAAGTACATTCCTTTGCAAGCTCTCATGAGAGTTCAAAAGAAGATGGTAATCGTTATAAGCAAGCAACTGTATGATTGTCGATGAACCATTATTTCAGTAAAATGAGTATAAAACGTCTTATCTATTGTACGTAAAACGTTACATACTGTAGTTTTAATTTGTTGTAGCAGAGCTTACACACGAGGCTAATTGCACGTCGGATAAGAGTCACATTATGTGTGCTTAGGTATATCGGTGAGATGGTCTTTGTAAGAAAGTTATGTGCTCATCAAAGTTTGTTAATTTGTTTGCTTGGTAGTTGGTTAGTTTTAAAAATATTACAAAAAGCTATGAACGTGTCATTCTGAAATTCTTAGGGTATGTTGATAACCTGCCTGGCCCCAGCTCATTCTTTAAATGGGATGATCCAGACCAAATCCTAAATTGTGGATCACATTTGTAACTTTACCGGTTAAGTGTGAAATTTTCGCGGATGGATTGATTTCCTCTTCCAACAGGATTTTTAAGCTGCAAACCTTATATTTATTAATTACATACTAAACTCCTCAGCGCTACATTTTTGTGAGTTTTTTATCCTTTTAGTTTGTATAAGAGAAAACGATATCGAAGGATCTTAATGACACGTCTTTCTATGCAGAGTTAATTTAATCAAAAAAATTCTGTTCTTTTCACTTCTTTACCAAATTTAACGAGCGTTCGTAACTTTAAATTACTGTGTTTAAGTGGCGTTCTTTGCGCGCGTTTTGTTCATCTTTTAGTGCGAAGGAACGAATTGATTGAACTTGGTGTTGGTATCAGTCTTGGTGTTTTAGCCATCTGCGGGGTTATTGTCTTTGCTGTGCTTATGTATTTCTTCCGATTTAGGATTCCGAAGGTAAGTTGCATTGTCTTAACGTATTAACTGACTGATTAATTGACTGAACAGTTGATCTATTGATTGAGTGTATTTCTTGGTTGACTAATTCACTCATTTATTGCTTGATTGGTTGACTGAGTTACTGACCGATTTACTGATTACCCTTATTTTGCCCTTTTCGCTTAAAGACAAAGATCAAAAACCGTGCGATGGGTCATAGTAGTACTAATGCACGCCATACTTCACCGATGTAACATTTTAACTACCATAAACCTTCATTTCATCTACTTGAATGTGTGTAAATATAACGGTAACTCGGACTGTTTGTTGTATTATTTCAGAGAGCCAAACGGATAGAAGAACAAGCCTTCGCTCTTGAAGAGTAAATCTGTTTGTGCGCATTGATGAACGAAGCCAAGTTTCTATGATGAGTCGTGGGACGTGCATTCAGCTCTTTAAATACCCTTGGGTAGAATAGAGCGTCTTGTAGCCCGTAGTGGATCTTGCTCACTTGCACTTAGACGGATCGACTTCGCAGATGATCAGCAATATTGGTCGTCATTGTTGGAATCCTGCGTCAACTCATTTGGGTCAGTTTTACAGCATTGTTCATGGAGTCTACTTGCAATTCCTGAGTACTTCGATCATCCAATATAACCCATCAAGAGTATGATAAGACTCCGTGACCACATTTTACCGGACTATGGTTCATTCCGCTTGATGTTATACTTTAACTCCTTGGCCATTACTGTTAATGCAATAAGCAATATGTTTGACATGGATGTTCTGTATTTGATTGAACCAGGTTTGTCTGTAGTGACCTTAAATACTCGTCTTGAGATAACCTGTTTATTATGAAAGATTCGGTCAGCTATCGATTCGAATTCCGTGATTTTGAATTGAATTTACGTATCAACTCATAGAATCACGATAAATATAAACTGGTTAGTGCCAGTGAAGCCAAAGTGCACAATGTTCTTTAAAAATGGAATTAACACTTAGACTGTCTTGGACTTACGTTATATAAAATTTCACTTTTCAGTGTGACGTATGCCCCGAGTAGGACATTTTACGTATTGAATTGGTAATCAGTGGAAAGTACTTTCCTATCCAACGTCTACTTACGTCTTCAATGGGCGTTTCTCATAAGAAGATATAAATTATGTAGTAAGTTGCCATTAGGTAGCATTTGGACTCGAAGTTGCAACTGGCGGGACTCGAGGCTTTTATCATGTCACTAACATGTGCCTTGAAAATTTGCCAACTACCCCTTAAAGGCATGTAGATTGAAGAGGTAGCATTCAAAGATAGATGTTTTTTAGTACTTACAGAAAATTTCAAGTTATTAGAACTACTGAAACAGTAGGACGAAATGGGCCATTTTTTGTTGTCCAGTGGTTTAGTTTTTGTTTTGTGTATTTAAATGTAGGCTGCGTGTTCTAAGCTGAAATGTGTATTATCAGTGTTTGTATTAGTTATGGCCATCTTTCCAGCGTGTTTATTGTGCTTGTAGATGTAGTATATAATCAAAGTGTTCGATGAGGACTGGAGGAATTGCACGTATGAGAATTCATTAGTTGTATATATTAACGATATTGAATTGGTTTCCTGTGATCACAGTTTAGGCAGCGAAATATGATGGATTGTTTACCGTTCTTACAGAGAGGCAAACAATGCATCCAACAATTGTCCCCTTCCAGCCTACGCGACAGATTATATTATTGTTGCCCCTATCGCTTGAAAAAGACTTGGGTTGAAAATTAAATGAGAATTATGGTAAACTTACAAGTTTAAAGTTTTGTTGTTGCTTTTGAAATGAAAAAAGTGCTGATATCAAAGATAATGGTTTGCAACATTTTGGTCATGTATCAAATACAAACGAAGTTCGTCGGATGCCAAAGATTCATGACCAGTAGGCTGGTGGAAGGATCTCTTGCGTCTTGTCTAATTTCACGTGCGCACATGGTTTATGATGATGGGAATGTAAAGTTTAACCAGTTTTCTCGACCTGCAGTCACTAAAAAGAAATTTGGAAAACTAATTTGGTGTTACCGCAATTGTAGGTAATTAAACTTATTAAATATTCATCTGTAAAAGTCACATTACGCAAATCACGATAAAACTGCAATGTTTTTGACCGACGTAGTAACAGCAGTAAGGCATCGATGAAGGACGTCATCTCAGAAAGGGCATAAGACTTGTGGCATGGTAATTTCCAGGAATCTGGAATTAATGTCGTCTTGACATCAAGACACGTAACTTATTTTCGCAAAAGTAAGCTGTTTCTGCTACGTCTGGTCTCGGTTCTCGAAATTTTGAAGCGAAATGAATGACTCCTCTTGTTTTCCATTTATCACCGTCACATGATGTAGTTTGCAGTCTAGCGAAGCTTTGTAAGCCTATGTTTACGGTACCTTCAGACATGTACAATGTTGGAAACTGTCTTTGCATTGTCACAGCTTCACCTGACAAAACTTTTAGCCTCTTGGTAACGAATTAGAGTAAATGTTTGTAGATACACTCCTGTCAACACTTGAATTCTGCTGTTGGATGTTCACTCTGTCTATAAAGTTGTAGATTGGATGTAAATATTTGTGTCATTGTCATCGCTGGCTAAAGGCTAAACGTAGCCTTTGTTTAATACTGAGTACTCTTGATGTACCTTGTCATAGTTTTTTTTCTAAGACTGTTCGTCGTGGTTGTAAGACTCCTTGCTTCGGCAGTTAGTAAGTCAGGAAGTTGTTTAATAAACCTTACAAGTGATAAATTTAAAACTCCCTGACCAACGTGTAAGGAGCACGTATTTACGTTTTTTTAGGCAAGAGACAATTACTTGTCTGTTTAACTACCTGGAATCATCTATTACATCTTGCTAGCGGTTTGGGAGAACATTTTGTTCTCTCGGTAAGGTGCGGAAAAAGGTGTCTACACCCTTCACTGGAAAAACCTATTACGTTTTTGTGACTTATGCTATATGTATTGTCATGTATGAACCTTGGCCAGTATGTTTAGAAATTGGATTAAATTGTAAAGTTTTTCATAACTGTACAAAGCTAGAAACCAGACTGAAAAGACTGAAGTAAACACAGTGACCAGAGCAAGGCAAAAAACGTAACTTTGGCGGACACCAGCCTTCTTACTGCAGCTTCTTAACTTGTAACGAGAGTAAAATTGATGACCCTAAAGTATTACTAAAAATACATCCCAAAAATAATTATAACATTAAACGTACAGTATAGTCACTCATACGACAACTTACAAGCACAAAATAGTCCACATTAGAAGTGGAATAATTTCACTGCTCCTTTTCTTGTAATCTTTTTTCCAAAATACCATGAGCAACTTCCTGAATGTAATTCCATGAATTATCTAAATGTTTTTCTGTTGCATTCTTAGAACAAATTACGATCCTGATGACGCGCTTACCTTTCACGAGTGTTGGAGAAAAAAAAATTGTGCCATCTGCTTGTATCTTCTTTATCAAAGCTTCGTTTAGTTCATTGTCTCCCTATAAGTAAATAATCAATAAATGGTGATAAAAACAGAAGAATCTATACTTGCTGCACAGGATTAAAGTCTTCCCACGCGAAATGCTTTAGCTAATGTACTTCAAAAATGAAAGTACCAAAATCAAGAATCTGCCATCAGTACACCAAAGCAATTGACCGTCTCTCTCTGGGTGCCCTATACTGACTCCAAGTGAATATAAAGCAAGAAGAGACAACCGAGTTGGGCAATATCTTTTTAAAATATGTTAACACTTTGGAACACCGAAAAAAACCCCATTGCATAGCCACCCTGAAACCGTCGTTCAAAGAACTGAAGCAGCTCTACTCTGGAAAGCCCTGGGGTTATATCCGTGGGGCTTATATTCCAAACGATATTTCGGTTACTATACAATATAGAGCTCATCTTCAGAGGTCTTTTATTTGTGGGAGCTTGTATTCGGGGTGGCTTATATATTGGATTTTACGGCTTTACAATTTTTATGCATGTATGTAGGATCTCAACAGACACAGTGCTTTTCATAGATTTGTCAAGAGTGGAGCATTACCACAATAGCTGCACGAAGTGCGAGCCGACCGAGCTTGAACTGGTAACCCTAAGACTCAAAAACCAACACTCAAAAATCCGTGCCATCATGGCAGAAAGATTTGATGAAGGACTTCCAATGTTCTTGGTATTACGAGACCAAGCCCAGCTGTGGGTAAGGGGAAATTCAGCCATAAGCCTTCATCAGTGTCAGATGTATGAAGCATCTCAACAGACAGTGATTTTCATAGATTTATCAAGAGCGGAGCATTACCACAATAGCTGCACGAAGTGCGAGCCGACCGAGCTTGAACTGGTAACCCTAAGACTCAAAAACCAACACTCAAAAATCCGTGCCATCATGGCAGAAAGATTTGATGAAGGACTTCCAATGTTCTTGGTATTACGAGACCAAGCCCAGCTGTGGGTAAGGGGAAATTCAGCCATAAGCCTTCATCAGTGTCAGATGTATGAAGCATCTCAACAGACAGTGATTTTCATAGATTTATCAAGAGCGGAGCATTACCACAATAGCTGCACTAAGTGGGAGACGACCGGGCTCGAACTGGTAACGCTAATACTCAAAAGCCAACACTCAAACCCCCGTGCTATCATGGTACAAAGATTTGAACAGGGACTTGCAAATTCCTTGGTATCACGAGACCAAGCCCAGCTGTGGGTAAGACGAAATTCAGCCATAAGCCTTCATCAGTGTCAGATGTATGTAGTATCTCAACCGACACAGTGCTTTTCATATATTTGCCAAGAGTGGGCATTACCACAATAGCTGCACTAAGTGAGAGCCGACTGGGCTCCAACTGGTAACCCTAACACTCAAAAGCCAACACTCAAACCTCCGTGCCATCACGGCACAAAGATTTGATGAGGGACGACCAAAGACTTTGGTATTACGAGAACAAGCCCAGCTGTGGGTAAGGGGAAATTCATTAATTTTTCGCTGTTTCGGCTTAAGCCTTCATCATTGTCAGATATATGTAGGATCTCAACAGACACAGTGCTTTTCATAGATTTGTCAAGAGTGGTGTATTACCACAATAGCTGCACTAAGTGGGAGCCGACGGGGCTCCAACTGGTAACCCTCAGACTCGAAAGCCAACAATCAAACTTCCGTGCCATCACGGCACATAGGTTTTGTGAGGGACTTCCAAAGTCCTTGGTATTACGAGACGAAACCCAGCGGTGGGTAAGGGGAAATTCGTTAACTTTTCTGTGTTTCAGCTTAAGCCTTCATCAGTGTCTGATATATGTAATGCCTCACCATTTTGCTACGCATGCCACTGATACCTTGGTTACACATTCACTTGTGCAATTTTGTTTTTTTTTAAAGAAGGAGCAACGTTTTATCACAACATTTTAATTTTGCGGACAAAAAGAAATGGAGTCAATGAAGTTGGTGCAACTGACCACAGACGTCGACTAGTTGGTCGACAATTGGTAGCATGCTACTTGTGCTGATCTGTAATACTGAGTGAAGATCTGGATCCATAAGAAGTGACCTGTTTTTTGACTTTCTGATATTTATTAAGTACAAAGTACTGATCACGATCACTTATGTAGGTTGATCCATCTATCTAGCAGACGTTTTTTATTTTTCAAAGTCACAACATTGCCGTTTTGGAGTCATGCAATCATTAACATGGGCCAAATAACTTTAGCTACACAGTGTTTCACCAGAAAGTCAGTTCACGTGAAAAATTGTAACGTGTGAACTCTGGCTGCAAGCAAAAACCCTTGGCGGGTCGTAGTTTGCCCGCTCTAGATTAGAGTGTAGGCATTAATTCTGAGGATCGCGATCGCGATTCCCCTTTGGCTCCCTCACCAGGTGCAGCTAGTACCTATCACAGCAAAGCTTCATTTGTAAGTAATGCATGTCAGTGTATTGATATGTCTACTTCTATAACTACATATATACAGTAAATCTCCGATAGCTCAAACCTTTGAAGTGCGAAAGAAGATAGTTCAAGTTATCGGCTACTTGAGTTATCGAAGACCTCGATAACTCGACCTTTAGAAGGTTGCCATTTGTTCGAGTTATCGGTAGTTTTTTTAATGTAATCAACAACAACTACAAAATAATATAGGACACGAACAAAGGATTAAAATTGGAAATCCAAATTCCTATGGAAAAGTTCAAGGTTTCCCAAGAAATGGCACAGACCCATAAAACAAAGTACTGAAATTACTGAAATTACAGTACCATAATATGCCGATGCTACTCGAATACATTAAATTTTTTAGTTTATTGTTTGAAAGATCGACACTGTAATCATGATATCATGATTGAAATAAGTTGTGATTTGATTGTTCTTCAAAATATATTACCGATCACTCTTACTATTACGATAACTCTTGAAACCCATATTAAATGGCACTACATATATAGGGACATTTGGACTGCAAAGTAAGATGAAATGGTCCAAAATGGTAAAAATATCTTTTATTTCATATCGTTTGTCATTTGAAAAAATGAGAAAGTGGACGCTTTGTTAAGACCATCTTTTACCCTCTTCAAACCAAAGTTTCCTTTCTTATGACTGCTTCAAAGATAAAGCTAAATGCATCGCCAAAGTAGTTGGTAAGAGGTGCAGTCTTGACGGAGCATGAGTGCTCCTTGCGTTCTGCATAACAACCACCGATAACGAGGGAACGTTCTACTGAGATAAAACCACCCTCAAGGATGCTGAGGATACCTGCTGAGAGGCGAGAAATTCTCTGTGCTGTGGGTGTCCACTGTAGAAAAGGTTAAACAATGTGTGAGAAAGCCTCAACATATTTTTAGCACTGCTCTGCACTGAGGAACGTTAGTAAATAAAACTCAGGAAGTATTTGTTAAGATGGATGATATCAAATATCATTAATGACAATGACAAACTGGTAGTCTATTACCGATATCAAATTTGTTGCTTAACGTACCTTAAGGCGGAAGAGGAGTAAGCCCAAGCGACAGCCCAAAACTTCAAATCTTTCATCAACCTCTACTAATCCAGCAAAATATTTTGCTAATTTGCAGTGCTACGAGGAGAAAAGGTCCTTAAGAAAGTGAAAGTTTTCAAAATGAGTCGTATAGTGCTAGTGATCCTAGCCACAAAAACACAAATTGCCTTAACTTTTGAAACGTACTAAAACATTTAAAGGGTGACAGTCAACAGTAGTTTTTTACTGATTAGATATAAATGATTTGGGAGATTTGGGTAGTTTTATGCATTATTTGATGATGAAAGCACTATACTCTTCTTGCTCTTTAGGCTGAAGAATATTGTAATAAAATATAAGGTTATGCTATGAGAAATTTAGGATCCCACTAACTAACTTTTAATTTATTTCTTGTTTTCGACGATGTTCTTGTTTTCAAAGGAACATTGACAGTTTTCAAGCATAGTGTGGTTCTAATTTACCACTCAGGTATTACGTTGACACTGTAATTGCACAGCTGTGTGGCCCAAAGGCTAAAGAAGCGGAGAAGGGCGCCACTCGAATACACCAAATGGTGTGGGAGGGAACTTTGAGTTTGACTTTAGTAAATTGATGGAAGTGGGACCGTAGTTCTACTCAATAGACTCTTAATTAATGAGCCGATGGTCCGCATATAAAACATTAATTTCATTTAGAGTATGTCATTCTGTTTACTTGTATCATCACAGGCTCAGAAGCTATGATTTTTGTCGCAAGTCTTCTTCCTTGTTTATGCTTTATGATTGTTTGCGTAGACTCTACATTGTTAACGCACGCATTTCCTTTTTATGATTTTAAGGGGGTGGGGGGGTTGGGGTAATCAGTCTTCGCCGTATGGTACTCGAGATTCAAATTTTGAAGTCATTCTATTTGTGATTTAAACATAGTGCTTGACTACTAACTAGTAAGTATAAGGGACAGTTGGCCATGCAAAGGATGCCTGTGCTATGATTTCACAGTGGGATTGCAACAATGTAGATGGAGAAGCATTACTTAGGAAAGGAGATAAGAGTCGCAGAAACCAAGAGCTATTAGCAGTGATATTGGAACAGACAAGGTAGATGGGAATGAAAACGAAATCATGTTTCTGACTCGGATACAGAGGCCATTGGATCAAGCATGAAGGGAAGATGGGGTTTAAAATGGAGCCCAAACGTGTTGCAGGAAAATTATTTTAAAAAGGATACAAAGAGGAATAACGTGAAAGTACCACGCAAGCAAACAGAAAGAGGAAAATTTTACGGAAAATTAAACTAGCCTAGCAGGCTGCTTTAACTAACCCGATAAACATGTTGCTGTAACCCTTTTACTCCATACGTACGTACAACGAACCAGAGTTTCAATGCTCGAAATCTTCGGCCAAGTTGGACTTGCATGTCCTGCAATGTACATAGAATGCAAAAAAAAGAATTAGAGTAAATTATTACTGATATGAAAACCGCAGAAGCTGTTCAGAAAGCCTCGGAATGCTACAGGGACCTTATGTTACCCTTACGGTTTTGGTATGTAGTTAAAGCATGATAAATGATCTTATCATTCAAATACGATATAGCACATCTTACTATATCGATCATAAGAGTTGTTTTTCCTTAACAGGAAATTCGGAAAAGGAAAAACAAAAAGAACTATTATGGTATAAAACGTAACGTAAGCATCTTAATAAAAGGTAAAATGACTTGGCTAGAAAGAACTGCAGCACGTGAGTGTCATATGGAACTAACGGTATGGCTTGTTCTCTTTACAATGAAGTTTCAACGTATGTAAATATTAAGCAGCAGCGCTCCAAGAGCGCAAACCTATACCCAGCCAATATGAATATTCAAACAACATAAGTTTTTCCCACGATTTCCTTGCTTGTTCATAAAGCTGTCATTACCAAATGTGGTAACTGTTTTATCCCCACAAAGACGTCCTCACTGCCACTATGAAGGTTTCGTTTACCCAACACGTGATCCAAATCCAGGATTAGATCCGGATCACCTCCAAATGTAATCAGTCCTAAATTACCCCATTTCTGACCTATCCTGAAAATTTTATCAAGATCCACTCGTCAATTTGTGAGTTATGTCGTTAACATACAAACAGATATAAAACCAACGCCCGCAAAAACGTAACCTTGGCGGAGGTAATAATTACAAGTTGACTATTTAAGATCTAGGAAGTAGAAATGAATCCGGTGTTGTGTTAGCAATACTGGTTAGTAAGAGTTTTCGGGTTGGCTTAAGGAAGCCTTTTATCAAAGCATGGTAAAGCACAATACAAAAATGCACTAAACGTTTAATTGATCAGGGTTCGTGACACAAAATTCATGTACTTGATGGTGAAAGCTATTATTATTTAACTGAGACCTATTCATTCGTAGGCAAAACCACGATAATGAAGCACAATACAGGATCTTGGTTGTAGTACAAGCGATATTTTCACACTAACACACAATTGCAACATATCGGCTATTGCATATACCAGTGAAAGGAATCTAGGCCAAAATAAATGGACCACGGCCAGGACCCAGTTCCTTACTGTCAGTGTGATTCACAACTTCTTTTTCCTTAATCACTCCACAAATGAAAAACCAATGATTTTCCACAAACTTCTTCTCAATGCCCTAATGTTGATTCTAAGCATGATCTCTTAGTTCATTTCGTTTTCACCAATGTTTTCTCATCTATCTAAGCCAGGGTTGCATCTCATCGGGAGTACAATAAGAGTCTTAAGGTACAAAAATCCAGATTTATTATTTGCGAATCTAATGTCCTACTTTAGTAATTGGCACAGGCTTCATGCACATAGGTTCATATCCGCGCGTTTCCCGTGAGTATACTAAAGTATTTAGCGATTATATAACGCATAGGAACATACAAGAATACAACTTAATCAATAATGTCTCAGGAATACGTATAGTCAAATCCCAATTTTTAGGTAGGCAAAAAAACAGCCAAGCTAGGCTGCAGAACTAAGATTCAAAAGTTGGGATTCAACACATACCTTGAAGTCCAAGGTCAAGTCTAAGAAAAAAAGATAATATAAAATTATTGTAAACACCTGAACGACATTCAACAAGTATTGTAGCACTTCATCTCAATTAAGGAGCTAATATCCAAATCAAAGTCCCAACTAACTTACAACAAGACTGATAGTTAAGAAAGTATGTATATAATGATGATGGTCAATTCCTTTTAGTTCTTAGAGCTAAAAGTCTAACACATGTCTTCTTGATAAAGTTAGTGTTGTTTAAGACAATAAGCTTAATAGCTTCTACCAATGAAGTCGAAATGATTCGCATTGATTTGTGTGCCTTGAGCTGTTTATTTCAAATACTTCACCTGACGCAACCAGGACTTATTTCCATGAGGATTGTTTGAACAAAGAACAGAACTAACGGAATTGGTAAGGATTGTTTGCACAAAGAAAGGAAGTAACGAAACTTGTAAGGATTGTTTGAACAACGAACAGAACTAACAAAATTGGTAAGGATTGTTTGAACAAAGAACAGAACTAACAGAACCGGCAAGGCACAAAATCAAAGTAATGATAGGACCAGTATATCAAAATTTACCTTCCCCAGTCTTGCTAAATAGTACAAAGTCAGTACTCAGAGCATTTATCACTTTCTCTTTATCTTTCACCCTAGTAAGCAAGAGTAGATATGGAAAGTATTAACGAATATCTACGACAGGAGCATAAGGATAGTGGAAATTGACTAAAATTGGTATATTTCATCAAGTGAAGTCAAATTTAGTTCTACCTCCATTGGGAGGTAAGAGGTCACATTACTAAGAGCACTTCGATCATGGCTCATTGGATGGCTTTTTTCCTTATTCTGGAATCAGTCCAATCTCTTATTTTATCCGTAAAAAATTCTTTCTGCCTTCCTCTAGCCTTCTTTCCACGGACTCTTCCTTCCACGATCACTCGCAGCAGCTCATTATGCCTAAGTATGTGACCATAGTACTGCGGTCTTCTTTTCTTTGCGATTTCTTAACAATCCTGGCTTCTCCTTTGCCACTTCTAACACATTCGCATATTGCAAATCGCATTAAAAAAAACAAGCAAGTACAATCAAAAGGAGACCAGCAGAAATCGCGAAAGATTAGTTTGATGCATCTTGCATTGAAAGAATAGAGCCAAATCTACCTATCATATAAAGACATATAGAGATTGACGTAAAGTTGGTTTGTTCAATCTCATATTGAAAGAATAAAGCAGAAACTAACTACCAAACAGAGACCAGCAGAAATCGCGAAAGAATAGTTTGATGCATCTTGCATTGAAAGAATAGAGCCAAATCTACCTATCATATAAAGACATATAGAGATTGACGTAAA
>JANTCA010086571.1:15650-31248 GCA_024741275.1 Chironex yamaguchii | reverse complement strand
GTTGGTTTGCTCAATCTCATATTGAAAGAATAAAGCAGAAACTAACTACCAAACAGAGACCAGCAGAAATCGTGAAAGAATAGTTTGATGCATCTTGCATTGAAAGAATAGAGCCAAATCTACCTATCATATAAAGACACATAGAGGTTGACGTAAAGTTGGTTTGCTCAATCTCATATTGAAAGAATAAAGCAGAAACTAACTACCAAATGGAAACCAGCAGAAATCTCGAGAGAATAGTTTGATGTGTCCATCATTGAAAGAATAGAGCCAAACTACGTATCATATAAAAAGCTGTAGAAATTGACGTAAAGTTGATTTGTTAAATCTAATATTGAAAGAATAGAGAATCTAACTGCAATATGAAAGTTGTAGAGACTTTAGACGGACAGTATCGCGCAGAATATGCCTAATAAACGGAAAACAGTAGAAATTGACAAAGCGTTGGTTCCTTGCTTCTTGTAATGAATAACCACAGCCGAATGTAGCTACCAGATGGAAAGATTTAAAAGTCGACAAAAAGTGGTTTGTTGCATTTTGTATTCAACAAATTTCCCAAAATCTACCTACCAAGTTAAGAGAACTAGAGATTGACAGAAATTGATTTCTTTCATCTCATACGAATACCGAAGAATCTACTTACCAAAATGCAGAGCAGTACAAATTGATAAAAAAATAGTTCGGCGCATCTTGATTTGAAAAAATAGAGCAGAATCTATATATAAAATGGAGAGATAAAAATTCACAAAAATTGGTTTTTTGCATCTCGTACTGGCCTGATAGAGCAGAATTTACCTACCACGTGGAGAGCAGTAGGCGTTGTTTAAAATTGGTTTGCTGCATCTCGTACTGAATGGATAGAGTAGAATATGCCTACCAAGTGGAGAGCAGTAGGTATTGTTTAAAATTGGTTTGTTGCAAACTTGTATCAAATCTAAAGAGCACTGTCTATCATTGAAATGGAGAAAATGACTAAAACTTGTTTTGCTGTATTTTAGTATAATAGAATGGAGGAGAATCAATCTACAAAACTAAGAGCTGTACCAATTGACCAAGCATTAGTTTGTTGTATCTTGAAGTAAAAGAATCGAACATGATCTGTCTAATGAATACTGCTTATTGACAATTGTCAAAATTGTGTTCGGTTTATCTGTTATGTCAAGGATAGAACAGATTTTGGCTACCAAATGGAGACAAGTAGAAATCGGCAATAAATAATTCGTTGCAAATGGTATTAAAAAATAGTTTAGAGTCCACTTAGGAAATGGAGACAAGTACATATGAAATAACTATTTCCTTGTTGCACCTTGTATTGAAACAACGTATAAAAGCGTACAAATGGAGAGCAGTAGAAATTTACAGAAAATTGGTTTTTTGAATCTCTTATTGAAAGAGTGAAGCTGAATGTAGCTACAAATGGAGTGGAGTAGATCTTGATTTAAAATTGGCTTGTTCGATCTTATGTCAAACCTAAAGAGGAGAATCTGCCTATCAAATGGAGATATGTAGAAATTGACAAAAATTATTTGTATGCATCTCATGTTCAAATGAAAGGGCAAAGTCTACCTACCAAATTGAGAACAGTAAGAAGTTAGAAATGACTGGTTCGTTGTATCATCTATTGCAACAATTCAGCATAATCTACTTACCAAATGAAGAGCAGTAAAAATTGACAAAATCGAATTTGCTTCATCTAGTATTTAAAAAATAGAATAGAATGTAACTTGATAACAACGAAGCAAGAACTGACAATATTTGGGTTCTTGTACCTCGCAATGAACGAACGGAGCAAAATCCACCTATCAAATAGATAGAAGTAGTAACAGACAAAAGATTGGATTGAATTTACTTGGAAATTAAGAAATAGAGCAGGATCTACTTACCAAAGCGGAGAGCAGTCGAAATTGACAAGCATTAGTTTGTTGCAACTTATGTTGCATGAGTCGGCATTCTAGATGACAAAAACAAAAGATATATGGTGCTTGATAAAATAAGCTTTGTACTTAAAGTATATAACTCAAGAAACACTTAATAACATTTTCAAGACCAAAGCAATGAACGGTTTTGGATTTTATCATTACCCACGTTATGAATAATGACGGTCCTTGAAAACTGCGTTTCTTAAAGCTATTTCATTACGACATTGTGATGCAATTTCAAATTTCACTTTACAGGTAACTTGGACATGGCTGCTTGAATTTTTCACGGGGAAAAAAAGAAAATCCTAAAATAAACAATAATGATAAGCATTACGATTACCTAAAATTTCATGCATTATTTACTTCTTAAACAAAATACATAGTAAGTAGTTCTTATGACAATGTTCATAATACTCCTTATAATGTAGTTGATTGCGTTATTTTCGTATCCTAAATCCTTTAACATTTTCATGAAAGATGATGACGTTTTACCAAATTTTCCAACAGAGCTTATTAGTAAGTTGATGAATTTGTCATGGTCATATTGATTTTCAGGCTCCTTAATAAAGTTACCTTATTTTTGTTACGTAAAAGAGAATTATTATGCAGATTTGATTCAAAGAGAACAGTTAGTTCCAGGATGTAAAGGCATTTATTAGATACAGATAAAGGAAGATAAGGACATAATTTGTGTCCATTTATGACCGAGTGGCTGAGGTACTCAGGAATCTCAGCATAGATAACGATGGTTTTTCTAGATTCTAAATCAGAAGTAATGAAAGTTAGAATAAGTCAAGCTGCCATGTAAAACGACACAATTCAAGGTACACGTGACAACCAGAGACTACATCAAGAAGGGAATCACGCCTTAAGCAAAAAGAGTAATGAGCAGAGGAGTAACTACCCAGTACAAGCGATCTAGAAGTAATTGGTTTGTTTCTCATACTGTTGCTCACTGATGACTGCTTCATCATCAGCAATCTGGAACCAATGAACTGGGATTAAAGATACAATATCTTTAAAATATCTAACTGACGAAATTTCTCGCAGTTAATGTGTTGTATGAATGTGTTCAAGCACAAGTTGACGAGGAGTGGACTTAAGCAGTTAACTTGTAGAAGACCACGTTATATAGGAATGAATGAAGTAGAAAGTTTGTAGTTATATTAGATGTAGAGAAATCGGTATATGAGTTGTGAGTAAGATATTGTATGTGAGCAGGATATGGTGATACTTTAGACCTTTTTGATAACAAGAAGAATAATAACAATGATAATAGCAACAATAATAATAATGGACTGATAGTGGACTTTGCTATTCCAAATGATAATCCGTCAACAGCCTCCTGCTGTCAAAAAAACATGGTATGTGAGGCTACCTCAGCTTGGAAAAAAAGAGAAGGTGATACAAGAAATGAAAAGACTGAAGCTGAATATGCTGGGAATGAGTGAAGTCAGATGGACACATCAGGAATCTATCAGCATGACGGAGGAATAATAATCTATTCAGGAGGAGACAAAAACAACAGGGAGGAGGCAAAAATAACATGGAGTGGCAATTGCACTAGACAAATTCCACTTCAATTGTCTGCCGACATACTGGGCTGTCTCAGATAGTTCTGTATATCCGACTGAAAGGAGCACCGATGAATCAGTCATGTCTATGTATCAAGTCATAAAGATACTTGTGCTCAAAGAAACTGCATCATAGGAGGATCTAGACAAATTTTAGGAACAACTAGACCAGTGATCAATAATGAAATACGCAAGTGAAACAATAACAATAATTAAAACAATTGAGAACCGAGTCAACAGTTTTGAATTGTGATTTATCAAAGAATGTTAAGAATTTCATGGACAACACACACATCTAATAAGATATCCTAGCTCAGATGGGGAAGATAAGAGAGTTGCTGTTGATGATCAAGAAACATTATTTGTCATTTTTCAGTCATATTGTCAGAAGAGATGGTCTGGAACTACAGCTACTGGTTGGAATGATCCAAGGAAAGAGCCAGACAGAGACTGAAACAGATGGATGTCATAAAGGAGTGACTGAGACTCAAAGACGGGAATGAGCTGTTACAAGCCTGCCAGAGTCAAGAGAGATGTACGTCCATGATAGCCAAAGACATTCGGCTTGACACCTAGAGAGAGATACGATAACCGTGTTGAAACAAAATTTAGAAGAGTACCAAGACCTAGCAAGGGAGCTAAAAACTCTTCAGAAAATTTAACCCTTACGAAATGTAAGGGTGATACCTAAAGACCTGCATAAAAGACTCAAATATATCGGAATTGATGCCAAAATTGTAAGACTACAGAATACAGTTATTCTTAACTCGGCCAGAATCCGCAGGAAAGTTCCCGAATTTTGAGGAGCCTCAAGGTCAGCCATAAAGCATTTTAATAATGTGCAACAAATAAATAATAACAACAACAACAATGATGATGATGTTGATAATAATGATAACAATTCTAATGCATTGTTCCTATACATAAATCTCTTTAAAAACAATATTTTTCTCAAATTACTTTGCAGTTTCATACTTTGTTCTCCAGGCAAATATAGGGACAGTGAAGTTAATAACGGAAATCATTAACATCATAACACCAGTACCACTAATGACGACAACAATAAAGAAAACAAGTCATGACATTAATGTCTCCAAATTAAATTATCAATTATAAAAGCAGTAATATTAGATTAATCCAGTCCATATTTCTTGGATTTAGTATGTAGTACGATGACCTGATACCTACCTCTGAACACTTATCAATCAGACGATTGTGATCTAAGGATAGACTTGGCTAGACTGCGAACTTGGTCACGTGATGCATAGCCTCCATGGGTAGCCAGGATGGTAGCAACATACGGGTTTGTCATCCCTCGCTCCATAAGTGCTGTATTCCCGAAGGACGTTGGCGACCACAGCCTTCCACAGTTTCTTATCATTGATCTCAAGAAGACACTGGATAAAACATTAAATCATTTTGCGGAAAATCCAAGGCCATTTGCACATGCTGGCAAGGATCTAACTTGTCGTGGAACCCTGCACTAACTTATGTTATGTTTTTCTTTGAGGACAAAGTATCATAACATTTCTCATAAGTATTCTGAGCATTGCAGCGAATTGCAGCGATGTTAAAGGTTTTCTTTCATATCAATGAGTATGGGCCAGATGACAAGTAGGTGAGAGTACAGCATCTCAAATTTCTCATGAAAATAAATCATATTTAAGCGGAGCATAATTGTGAGTACAATACCAAAGAAGATTACTCGTTTTAAACCCTTCGGTGTAGATTCAATACGCCCCTAAACTGAAATCACTAGGCAGCAAAATCTTAAGAAAAGCTGTAGAAACAAACCCAAGCAAACTGAATTTACCATTAGATTTTCTCGCTTGAACATATCTTGTATTGCAATTTTCACAGAACTAACAACACATTTCTGTCCATTAAGACTCATGTTTGACAGTTTCAAACAAGCATAAGGTCAATAGTCATGTAAATGCAGCTTTAAATCCATAGGCCTACACATTAAAACAAGCATTATTTCAAACCAACAATAAGGAGACATAGAGCTTAATTAGCAAAATGCTGTACAGGCCAGTAACCGTTTCTTGGCTAGTGTGGCACACAGCTGCGAAACGAAATTTTATTTCACTATTGTCACTGACTGGTTTACACGTCGACAGATAAGAGTTAAGAACAATGTTGATGACTGTAATCGGACGCTGGACTCTGTACATGGTTTGAATTTCCCGCGCCTATACCCTTACGGCCTACCATTTTGAAGCTCTTGTGTTGTTTTACTTTGGACAATAGCTGTTTCCGAGATCGCTCAGTCTAGTTTTATTAAGTATATGGATCTTTTATTTGATCTAAAGTCAAGTGCAGATAGTTCCTGATTGAGCAAATCCTTCGTTATATTCCCCACTTTTTTATTTAAGACATGCGACTAAGTTTGCTTGAAAACAAGCAGTGAAGTCAATAATTGCAATTATAGCCATTGGTTTTGATTGCATCATCAACATAATAATAACAGGACATAAAAGATGTCATCCGGAAAGGTATCAACACCCAAAATCAACACAGTTTTGCTATCCAACTGACCGTGTACACGAGAATAAACTTTTTGATCTTTGCTACTAATTTACTCATGGTAGGGGTGTACAAATTTTGTCTTGATAATATATATTAATATATAAAATGTTGACTGAATAAACACATACAATCTGCTCCCCCCTTTCTCGCCTTTGACGACAATAAATTTACAATCTCGGGACAGGCACATGAACGGCTTTTACACACATTCCATATCAAAAGGAATCAACATTAATTCAAACATAGCGAAACTTTGTGTTTGAATTAAAATTGTGGCGTCCATCTTATGAACAAATAGTTTTGAACTGAACTGAACTAAAAAAATCGCTCGATCTAAGTCTCAAGACATTGTTGACATGAATGAAGAGATGGGAAATTATTGAAAATTGGAAATCAAGTACCAGTCCATGCACTCTTTGAAGCCGCCTATTCTGTAGAGAAATTACGCATTTTGACACTTGTATAGTTTTGAATCTAACGCCTTTTTGGTACTTTTAAGCTGCCTATCTAGGTAGAAACGCTCAGGAGAGAGAGAGAATTTGGTTCTCAGTTAGTCTGTTCACTTTAAGATTGCCTCAGACCATAAATAGTTAATATCAATTATTCTGCAGGAATTTGGAACAAGGCATAAGGGATTGTAGCTCTTACAAAAGACTGATAAAACTTGCAACAAAATGAACCGTATGCACTGACATGAAATATTAGGGTTCAAGCATGCTCAAAGGTTTTTGTTATTTTCTTCTGCTTACTGGCTGTGATCAGAATATAAAAGCAAGTACAATTTTTTTCTGCAAAATCCTAAAGGGAGATTACTCTCTTTTGTGATAGAACATTACACTGAAAATTTCATAAATGAAAGTAAAGACATGGCTTGCATAAGGTTACTGCGGTTTTTGATGATAATTTTAACGGATGCCGGATAATTTTAACGGATGCCGTCTTAAATGGAATTATCATCAGGTGCACCAAACGAAAAATTAATGGCACGCAAACACTTCGGACGAAGAACAGCATTGAACCACATTATTCCATGTTAACTTGTTCCATAATGAAGTATTACCTCAACACCATCGAACAGAGGCCGATATTCTGGACATATGAAGGCAGAACCAGCGTAGGCTGCATCAATGTGAAACCAAATCTTATTTTCGTTACCTAAAACACAAATAAGTCCTTATAAAGCACATCATAACATGATAAAGACACTGAATGAATTCAAATGACATGATAAAGTGCAAATGTCTCTTACTTTAGCAATTACATTTTTGTTAGTAGGTCACGTTTTCACCTGGCATATCTATTGCAACTATAGTAAAAAGCCTACAGTTGTTTGTGTATAAGTGTAAACTTCAAGAAAGCACAGAAAATAGTTCCACTTATCAAATATTCCACTTTTCGAAAGTTGGCTATAAGCCAATCAAGGACTGGAATAGCTCACCAAACTTTTGTGTCGAGCGCCAGATCGGTTTGAATGTTGGCTTTTGAGTCTGAGGGTTGTGAGTTTGATACTCGTCGTCTCAGTCCAGATACAGCTAACGTAGTAAAGATCCAATCATGAGTTGCATGTGTATAGCGGAGCATTGCCAAAATAGCTGGATTGAGAGGGAGCCTATCTTGAAATCATTTGTTGAAACCTAGCTGTGTGTTAGGGGTATATTCACTAATTCGATTTTTTTTCAGCGTTCCGGCTTTCGTCTTAGTCATTGCCAGGTATGCTTATGCTATCCTAGCAGACATATTGATGCACTTATGAATGTATTACTAATGAGAAGCATTACCACGAAAGTTGAACAGACAGCAAGCCGTTCGGGTTCGAAAATGCAACACTAGGACTCAAAGACCAATATTCAAATCGATCTGCCGTTCCCACGCAAGTGAAATAACAAATATTTATTCTGAAGTGACGAAGACAAAAACTGAGACACAAATTACTTTGTCTATTTTATACCTAATCACTACGCCGAAAGTGTATAGTTGTATCAATCATACACAAATACATTTGCTTTTACAAAGAAACTATTTCAGTTCCCGTCCATTTAAGCAAACCATTCCTTTAACTCAAGATGGCACATACGACTATGTGGCTGTTGAGTGAATTAAACTAATCCTAGTTTAACAAAGCTGTATAGTCATCATAGTATTGCAGACAAAAACGTTCTTCTGGTGACTCAGTAATTCAATGTTTGCTTGAATACTATCTTATAGATTGAAATTTAAATTAAAAGTGCTGTATTCTAGAATCTTTATACAGTCATTTTCCTGGTATGTTCCTGCTTTTCCAGTTCATAAAGGAACTTAAGAAATAAACACTTAACATTTTTTTCATAAAAAGAAGAGGGTATATAACACTTGGTATCTAATTCGCAACTTGGTAGTAGAGGTGTGAGTCTGTTGTGAAAGCAAATACCTGAAATTGAAAGCCAAAAGTGGACAGAGCATCAAAGCAATACTTGATAAACTTACAAATAGGGCCTATCTCCTTCACTTTATCAAACGAACAAGTTGATGTTGTTCCCAAAGTGGCACAGACCTGGTCAACAAAGAAGAAAAAATTATATATACACAAAGTCTTGCTAAGCAGACCTTATACCATTTTTGTACGCCAATAGTTTTCGTTAGGAGTACAATTAATGAAGTATTTATGTACTTGCTTAATTCCTCCATACCTTTCAATATACCAAGACATCAAGACCAAAACATAAATACGACATGGCGTTATGTCTCCAATCATGTTTCGATTTTCTTATAATTGGTAGATATATCGCTAGTTAATAATGTGTTGCATTCATCCTCTCCTGATTCACCATGCATATATATTAAACAGGGCTATTTTTCGTCACAAAGAGTTGAGTTGAATTCTTATTTGCAGCAGTCAGAAAGCTTTTGTTGGTGACAATACCAAAGCGCTATTTTTACTTCTGCCCTTAAATTAGAGGATGAACTTTGAAGATTGTCTATTTTCTACTATTTCTTAGGACTCCTCCAATACAGTTAGGTTCGTCCAACACAATCGGCCTATCTCCAGGACGTCACCAATCGTCCAAGTTCCGAGCTGGTTCTATCCTGCCTCAACCTAAATCTTCTTGTGCTGGCAAAATTGGACTCCTTCACAATACAATGAAGGAAAAACGACATGATTTAACCTCTACCGATTACACTTTTCTTACGGCTCGTTTACACTTCCAGGTGTTTAATTTCTGCTTTAGCGTGGTTCGATACTAGATTTTTCTATGACAAATAATAATAATGTGTTGTTTGAGAGAAAGATTTCTATTGTCGACTCCACCAACTGAAGCCCTTTTCAACTAAGCGAGCTCACTAGCACAAAGCGATATTTTTGAAAGTACACATCCATCATTTAATGTTTCACACTTGTACGTGTTCTGTGGCTGTCTTTTGCATCAAAAAATTGAATCTGAGCGGATTAGACTTTTTCGCAGCAAGAAATAATCTCTTTGCGCAAATAAATTTGCCTAGCTGAAAATGGGCTAAGAACTAGACGTAAGAACTATTCGTATGTGCATTCCTCTCGCCAAAGACATTTACGACATTCTGCTCATTTTCTCACGTCTTCTCAACCAACCTAAGGGCATGTGGTATCTTCGTAAAAGAAAAGAACCTTGCAGACTACTTACAATAAAAGGAATTAAGCCCTTCTCTCTATCTTCCTGAAATGAGGCAATTGAGAAAAATTACTTAGGTAAAACATGTTTAACATGATATTGAAATCAGCTTACTGTCATTATCAGATGCAATTTTGCAGTTAATGATACACGATACTATACTACTTCAGACTTCTACAGGATAAAGGCCTTAGCCTATCTTATCTTTTAAACGGTCACAGGGATGATCAACTTCTCATCCTTGTTATCCTTAGAGCCCCATGCGCCTTCGTTCCCGATAGAGGTGACACATTCCCCTCACGCCAACATTAAAAGATGGCAATCTTACTAATACTCAAGGAGTTAGAGTTAATTGAAAGTTTGCGATTATCCTTTCAAGGCACTTTCAGAGAATGATAGTGCTTTTTATTGAGAGGACGATATCAGGGACATTTCGGAATCATGAAATTTGAAAAGAAAAAACCAAAAGAAAAAACAGCAATAAAATGAAAAAATATCAAACTTAATTTGCAGGAAGGAATGGGAGAAAAATTACGCAAATGCAAAGGAAAAAAATTGAACTCAACCAAAACATATAATAAGTAAAACAATGCCTAAGTGAGGGCTGGTGATGTATTGCTTAGTGAGCTGGTTACATCCTAACTAAATAGGCTGTCAAATGTGTTCAAAATTCAAGCTAAGCGATATCATGTATGCTATGTAAGTAACAATGTACAATTACCAGCACTCTATGGGAAATGGCATTGTAGACTATTCTACCATGCCTTCACAGTATACTGAAAAATTATAGACAATCAAAACAAACAATTTAACATTTTTAAAAGCATATAAACGTTGGGATGTTTCCCATAGCTTCACAAGAAATACTTCTCAGACCCATAATTTCAATTCATTATTTTTCTCAGGTGACACTATTAGCATACTGTGGATAACTCATGTAGATATGCTACAAATGCAAGTCACAGCGTTATATCACATGCAATAAAAGTTGATAAAGCATCGTCATATTGAATACAATTATTTAATCGTAATACTTTGATAAAGTATCAAGATAACATGTCTCATGATCCCAGTGATTTTTATGACTACGTGAAAGCCAGACTGTAAAGAAGACAACGTTTGTGACGGAGGAAGGAAATTCTCCCCTCGAAAGGCTCACGACATGTCAGGCCTAACTTCGTATGATTAACATTCTTCTCTCTCTGAGCTGTGCCTTGTTGCATTCAAAACCTCGGTTCTGATTAATTTTCCATACGTTTTCCCTTGAGTAATCTATCATATAGAAAGTTCCATGTTTTATTTAAGATTTCAGGCATATCAGCATATCAATTTGCTTTTCTTCTTGAATTTGTATTACTCTTGATATGGTAGTTACATAAATAGGGTGCATATCCCAGCCCCTTCAGCGAGGGAGTCGTAAGTCGAATGATCTAAGGACATGTTTCTTGTATCTTTCTTATCTGGCTGCAATTTTTTCAAACTGCTCAGTTTCTAAATTTATCACATCAAAATTTAAAATAAAATTCAAGTACCAGAATAGCTTTTTCTACCACATCACCCTCCAGCTCATTATCTGCATTAGATTCCAAGGCCCTGCAAGTCACTGCAGCAATTTTACAGGCTTTCTCGAAAGCGCTATGAGTCTACGATTTAAAACAAATAGGAGATAGCAAATTCATAACAATAAAACTTTTCCCTGGACTGCTATGTAGCAACTGAAAGGTGAAATGCAGCACTAATATACAAATATATCCTTTATTTACTTATATATACGTTTACGTATTTCTCGAACTACTGTTTCACCACGTTTTAATTTATTAGTAACATGAGCTGTCCTTTACCAATCCTTTGTGCCAAAGTGGCACATCAGTTTGAGATGTGTAGATGTTTGTGTAGTTTACCCTTGACTCCATCTTTAATTTATATTTCTGGAGTAGTACTCCTTTATAAATGTATATGACCTATATATTTCAAAAATATTTCTTAGTCTCCAGTCATATAGACTAACCCTTCCACTCCTGCTAATTCTTAAACATTAGCTGCTTTGGGTGCATCGTGCCTATCGAGATGACCTCACTGCTTAAATATGTAACGTAATTTCTTAAGAAGAAGAATGTAATACTTAACCAAAACGTAACTTACCTCATCGGAACAATATGCAACGAATCGAGATAATAAGCTGTATTTATCTTCATTAGAACGTGATTCATTCATTCTTTCTAGCATGTCCTCCCTGGCAGCCAACACCCCTATTAGTACTGCATCACTGCCACTTGTCTGCAAAACGACAATAGAAACACAAGTATTCTGTCATTTCATTTATTATTGAAAAAAAATTTATGTCATGAGCAGAACCCATGCCCTAGGACACTTAAGGACAGATGACGATTACAGGCGAATTAGTTTTAATATGGCCAAATCCTTCAACTTATTCTTGCCACTTTCCTGCTATCCGTGTGCTAGTGTCATCATTTTTGCATTTCAGGACCTCAAAGGACCGTATCCCTCCATGAATACACCGCAGGCTGTGTGTATAAATGGAATCTTCCTAGATTTGCTCATGTTTTTTTGAGGTCAATTGGTAGGCAACTGACCTTTCTCGTATTAGTATTAAATCATTTTTATGCAATATGAAAACGAGGCGAAGCGTGACAGACTTGAAAGCAAGCATGGCTAGGCGAAGATTGGCCATGGCCCCTCACTTTTTAGAAAAGTAAAAGTTTTTTCTTCAACTTAAAATATCAAACATTATGACTGTATTTCGGACCTGCATTTAATGAACCATTATTTTGCGCATGGTTATATTGCACTTTTTCAGGCTCCTCAATATATATGCATCTCTTTCAAAGAAACTCTGAATGCAGCTCACGTGACTTGAGAAATACTGCAACGGATTGATTATTATAAGTCTACGATGATTAATTGTCATTGGTTTACGTTCCCTGACCTGGGGGTTACCGCTTACATTATGTCGCTTACACAGGTGACAACTGAAAACAATACGTGTTTTTTTTCGATAAAACGCTTTCTAGTATGATTATCTCACCTTTTCGCAAAATGTCATACTTCTGACCTAACAGGATATGTATTAATTGATATTGATACTTTTAAAGGGCATGCGTTTCCTTTCTTTTGGCTCCGAATCCTACCAAGCTGAATTAGATGCCCTTGATAAGTACAAAGATAATCTTGATGTATCAGCATTGCCGTGGGAACTTCTAATTCTTCGCAAAATGTTTGGAAATGAACAAATTTCTACTTTCGAAGAGCAAAATTTGAAAATAACGACAGTAGCAATGAAAGCAGAACTAAGGCTCATTGACAATGTAATTAAGTTATTGAAGCTAATACTTGTTGGTGCAGCTACAAGCGCAACCCCTGAGCGATCCTTTTTTGGCACGTAGATTGAAAACATGATTTCGATCTACTATGTCGCGAAAGCGCTTCAATGCTTTGGCAATATTGTCGTCACACAAGGAGGTGACTGACAAAATGTCAATAAACGTCGACGCAAAGCCCAACAGAAAAAGCATCTTTGGAAAATTTGTCGAAGAAGATTAGTACATATAAATGCTTTAAGCAGAATATTTCAATAAACACCTTACACTAAAAGTAATAAATTTGGTCATTTCCAAATCATTTACCTTTAAAATTGCTAATTTTCTTGGCCCCTCGGGTGATAGTAAACCTAGCAGCTTCTCAAATATGCCCCCCCCCTTTCAAAATCGTAGCGTGGGCCTTGTGGTTTAAAGAAAGAAATGCGAGATGTCAGTCACTTTTGATAAAAATATTGGCCTGGTCGAAAAAACCTCACATAGTTGTCCAGCTGGAAGGGTTAGTTACTGTAACCATGTAATGGAACTCCTTTTAGAGATGGTAGACTATTCCTTAAAAGGCTTTGGAAGAATGCCGGACGAGGTTCCCTGCACAAGTACAGCAAACAATGGGGTATTCCTTATTAAGAAGACCTGCCAAAGGTTCCAGTGATGAGCACAACAATAAAAACAGCCAGACAGGAAAGGAATAACTACACATTGTGTAAACTTTGCTTAACATTAGTCAAGAAAAGTACTTAAAGGCAATCGAACAAATTTGTACATCCTAAATTTCTTCCCTGCCTTTTGGGATCATCGTTGCCATCTCAGTTGCATATCGTAGCGAAACGTTTGTTAACAATAGATTTACAAAAGAAATGACAAGATATAGAATTTTAATGGAGGATTGTAAATGACCACACTAGTACCTGCCACTAAGAGAGCAACCTCTAGTATAACACTGCCTTAAGGTTAAAGTAAATATTTTGATAAGCATCCCCCTTTCGAAAATCAAAAAGGCAAATAAGCATATATTCTTAATACTTAAATCAATTATTTTTATTAACTTACAGCGACAATAAGCCCCATGATCAAGGTCAGTCTTTTAACTAAACCCCTTTATGGTTATTTTGTCATTGGTGATATTGAGAACCATTGTTGTTTTTGATTTTCATGAAGTAGTTTTTACTTAAATAATTTTCTGCTAAATAAATTTGAACATCATATGGACTATTATGTGATAACGTTGATTTCCTCGTGTATTTATTACTTGGCCCTATGTGATCAAAAATATAACATTAATGAGAATAAGTGAAATTTTTTGTTTATACAAATTCAGTCACTAAAGTCATCCGTTTCATTAACAAGTGGTGGCAATAAATTTGCCAACAAGCAGCCAACTGTCCAAATGTTTTTGATGCAACCATCCAATGTCAAAGGAATCTCATTTCTAATCACTGATGCAATTGTTTTACTTTCTTTAATTTGTGCTCTTAGGATCTCTCTAGAAGAATCTCTCCTCTCTTCTCCTTCACAAAAGTATAGGCATACTCAAACTTACACCTTTTTTTTAATTCTTCCTCTATTTCTATAAGCCGTTATCTGCCATAACTCAATGCCCTTCTTCCCTCAATTCTTTTCTTAAAATTACATATCTATTTACAACCTATTTGTCAGATATTGACCCATCGTAAAGCTGGCTGATCAATTGAATTGCATCTGAAAGTGCAATAAGTACTTAGCTTTTATATGTTGGGTGATTTTTGTACTTTGAATTGAGAGAGCTCTGAACATTTAAAGATGATGGTAAGTGACAAAATTACAGAACTATACTGGAGCCAAAAAGCAGTTGTCAAAGCTGAAAATAGAAATATCGACCAAATCAATATAAAAAGGGGAATATTCTCTCCCCTGTATTATTTAATCTGTACAGCGAAAAACTACTTGAGGAAGCCTTATTATATGTAAAGGTGAATGGCCACCTGATCACTAACATCAGATATGTATATGATACATTCTTACTAGCAAACAGCGAAAATGAACTCCAGGAAATTATAAATTATGTGTGTGATGCCTGCATTAGATATGGAATGGCACTAAATGCCAAGAAGACGAAAGTCATGTGCTTCTCAAAAACCAAAGTCGTCCACAGTCTGAAAATACACGCCGAGGGACAAGAATTAGAACAAGTCAGTGCATACAAATATTTAGGAAGCTGCATTTCATAGGATGGAAGATGCCCTGATGAGGTGAAAATAAGAATTGAGATAGCAAATTTGAAATTCTGGGAAAACAAAGAGCTTCTTACAAGAGATGTCAACCAAAATCTTATGCTGAGAATGCTGAAGTCCATCGTATTTGCAGTTGCCACCTATGAATCTGAATCCTGAACATTCTCAAAACAAAACAAAACAAAACAAAACAAACAGCATTTGAACACTTTTAAAATGAGGTTCTACAGACGTATGCTCAATATTAGCTGGACAGAGAGAGTCTCTAATGCAGAGGTACTAGAGAGTCTCTAATGCAGAGGTACTAGAGCGTCTCTAATGCAGAGGTACTAGAGCGTCTCTAATGCAGAGGTACTAGAGAGTCTCTAATGCAGAGGTACTAGAGAGTCTCTAATGCAGAGGTAC
>JANTCA010086571.1:0-15550 GCA_024741275.1 Chironex yamaguchii | reverse complement strand
ACTAGAGCGTCTCTAATGCAGAGGTACTAGAGAGTCTCTAATGCAGAGGTACTAGAGAGTCTCTAATGCAGAGGTACTAGAGAGTCTCTAATGCAGAGGTACGAGAACGTCTCTAATGCAGAGGTACTAGAGAGTCTCTAATGCAGAGGTACTGGAGCGTCTCAACATCAAAAGAAGACTCCTGAGAAGCATCATCAAAAGAAAGATGAGTTACGCTGGCTTTGTTCTCGGGGGCAGTGTTGGTGAATTTATCCTTACTGGTAAAAGAAGGAATGGTACCCGGAAACAAAGATCGAGACAGCCAAAGAAGATCCTGGAAAAATGACATAGCAAGATGGACTGGCATAACATTGTGTTACAAGACAAAGAGAGCAGCAGAAAACAGAAAAAGCTGGAGAATCATAGCTGCCAACCCTTGCTTTGAGGACGGCACTGATTGATTGATTGATTGATTGATTGACTGATTGATTGACTGACTGATTGATTGATTGACTGTCATAAAAAGGCCATCCTTGCCTAAAAGAATAGTTTTGGTCTGTTTTTGTCCCCTCGGTTTGAAAAAAGCTTGTGATTTTCATTGGTTCTCATCACGACGTTTAATGTATTCACAATTTGCACCAGGCTTTACTAATTCAAGCAAATATTTCAATATGGTGACATCAATTTGAACAGTCTTTTTAACAAGATTTTCATCCACGTCAATGTTTATGAATATAAAGTGCTTTTTGAAATTAAACATTCCAGTTCACTTCTTAGCAAACAGTTTTCATCTTTTAAGACACATGTTCGTCCTCGAAGATATTTGTTTCAGGCAATGGCATATCAACTTCTATTCCATTTCATGCTTTACTATTTTGCTTTTCTAATTTATTTGTCATTGTTTCCTCTTCATTGGAAGTAGTACAAGACTCGTTCAGAAAACAACATTTCTTTGGTGACTTTAGATTTTTTGACATCTCAGAAATATTTTTGCTATGAAAAACTGATGGTATTGCATTTTATGAAAACTTTTTTCACTACTACCAACTGCTTGGTAGCTCTTCCGGTCTAAAATGAGTTTCATAGGTCGCATTATTTTGTTTGCAGGATTGCAAGTACCCCCAGGACCCTTTCTCATTACTTTAACATTGGATTTTTTTCACCCATTGTTTGTAAAGCCCTCAATTTTTGTTTTGAATGGAACTTAAACAGACCAATATGTGTTTTCTCTTTGAGCCTTTGTAACAGAAGCTCTCGCATCCAGGAAAAGAGCAATATTTCCCCCTTCCGCCAGATATGTTGCCTCTCCTACACAAATAATCTTGGTTTGTCAACAAATCTTTCTCTTTGTCCATTGTAACGGACACTTGCTTGCCATTTGTTAATGTTACATTTGAAAAAACACTTCTTTAATACCAAAATCCTTCTAAGGCCTACTCACAGGTTTATTAATTTGAAATGAGCGACTTTCTCCTTTAGTGCTTTTTGGTTACCAGGCGAGCAATTGAGCAAAAGGCTGATCACGCTTCCGCTCGTTTGCATTACGCGCAAAAATGGCGTCAGGCTAAATTGGGAAAGGTCTATGGTTTTATAAAATATTTTACGCCAGCTTATTTCTCTTCATTTCATGCGTATTCTGAACAAACTTCAAGCTATCTACATTATTGGTTTCCAATGATGAAGACTGTGTTCCAACTGTATTGCAGATTCATATTGGCGAGATACTATCACGAGCGCGACCAGAAATGTCAACTCCGCCCCAAAGCTATTATACAATTGCTAACTTCCACTTTCATGCTATTCCATTCGTATTTTGAATGGTATCGAGTAGTATTTACATCCTAGGTGCATTTACATTGGTAGCAAGCCTCAGATCTAGAACGAATACCTTTAAGGGAAAACTTTGTAAATGTGACAAAGCATCGTAGACTTTGGATATAGAGATATGTAAAAAATTATTACTTCATTTACAGTGAAACTATACAATAATTTTTAATGAAAAATGTTCTGTTGAAAATACACAAAATTACACTAAGTATAATTACAAACCTGTATGATTGCACCACCAGGAAGGCTTTTACCACTATTATCATAAGCCAAAAATTCTTGAGGCAGCTGTAACATCTTCGCTGTTGAGAAATAATAGATAAAGTTCAGTTATAAATGACCAAACAATTTGTGTGCTAGCAATGCTTCATAAAATAAGCATATCAAACTCAATAATTACAGATGCCACTTTTAACTACCACAAGCGTTTAACCATTATTTTCAAGAGCAAGGCCTGGGGAGCTCTTGATTTCATTCTATAACTGTGTAGGAGAAAGTTTTAACATTTGAATTGATTAACAGATAGAAAATATATCGCAAAACCCCAATGTTGTAAGCTGTAAAAAGTTTTATCTGGAATATGGGCCCTTATTCATAAACATACGGCTTCCAAGATGACCTTACAAGTTACGAAGTAATTGACAAATGAAAATTTCAATCCTACAAGATAAACAAGTTGGTTAGAGCCCACTAATGCCAATATTCTGGAAAGGACACGGACATCATCAGGATTAGCTGCTTATCAAGGCACGGATAAGATGGTAAAAGTTACAATTAACATGCGTTTGCCCAAGAAAAAAAGCTCGTACAGTGGGTTATTGCTCCTGGGACGAACAAAGACAAGTGGGCAACCAATAACCAACAACTGAGATGGTCTCTTATAATATAAAATGCGTTAAAGATGCAGAAAGAGTTGAAACTTTTACACGCAAAATTAACAAATCACGTAAAAAGTGAATCACGTACTAATAAAGTCGGTATCAATAAACTTAGGTCAAAAAATTTTGTGAATCTCGTCAGAATAGAGCCTCAATGCTTTTAAAAAGCAAAACGACGAGACAAGAAACTTGCTGTATCCTAGAGAATGTCCATAGCTTAAATCTTAAAAAAACTAAACTAAAGAAAACAAAGGATAGATTCAAGTTTGTCTAAGACAAAGTGAAGAAAAGTTATGCAGAAATAACTTTTACAAAAACAATAAAGAAAACAAAACTATGATTAATAATGATAAGGCTAGAATCTTAAATTTTGTTTGACCAAGCCTTTTAAATTATTCCTACCAATATTGTTACATTTTCGTGTGAAGCCCATGGCTCACCTTTCGAAAAATGGGAGCTCCAAACCCCACCCTCTTTTATCGCAATTAAAGGGATGGTGAAATTTCAATTTATATGCATGTTATTTGTTGGACTTAAATTGCAATTACAAAAGCAACAAACGGTAGCAATTACAAAAATAAAGCCATACCAAGCCAGTCGAGGACAACGATTTCTAATTCTGTGGAAGCTGGATTTGATGCCTAAATAAAACACACAAAGTGGAAAAGTTTTTCATCGATTGAGTTGTGTGACCAGCAAGTAAAAGCAAAACTCTCGAGGATCTCCCTATTGAAAACGAGATATAACAACGTTCTTATATCGCTAAACAGCTCTGGTACAATAGGTAACAAGATTCATGGTCAGTGTAACTGAAAACCAATTAAGGTGAAGGATAAGCGTAGAAAAAACTAGTTTTTATTCCTGAACATTAAAATATAAACAGTTGCCTGCATAAAAGGCATACCATGAAAGATTGGCAAGATCACACTCTATTTAATCTTCAATAATAGCAATGTATCTTATGTCATAGTGAAAGCAACTATGTTTAAATTTAGCGTACGCAAATCCAGTTCTCCAGAATCACATTTTGCCAAGTCAAAGGCCACTATCCTGAGAAATATGTTCTATCTTAAAGATAATAAAACATTATCTATATTTCGACATAAATATTCATAGCTATATTATTCAAAACTCTGTTAAATTTCACAAGCTTCAACCAATTTCAGAGCTTCCAAGGTGTCAAGCAAACCCAAAAGAAGTAAAGTAGAGGCATACTTCGAATCACACTTTTCCCCACAAACTTATTATTCTGGCTTGCATAAAAAACCACTGCCGGCAGAAAAAGCGAGTTTAATACATGATTTTTGTTGTAGTAGATGTACTTACAACTTACCCATGTAAACCCCAGACTATTCAAGGAAAATGAAAGTAGCTCGCCAAGAATTGCTGGATAGGAGCTAGGTCCTGGGTAGTACGCATAGAAGTATGGACTTTGCCAGTGAGTGACCTAAAGATTGCAAAAAAAGCAATGTCAAGAAAAATTAGTAACAATTGACAAACAAACGCATTGTCAAGTAAGGAGTTGCAAGCTCAGAGCTATTAAAACTGGTCCCTTCCATGACACTTTCTAGCAACGTTTTTGCAATAGTAATGTGACGATACTTGTTATTACCTTCACCAAGAAGGTTATGTTTTAATCGGGGGGGAGGGGGTTATTGGCTGATTAGTTGGTTGTTGGTTTATTGGTTTATTGCCTTTTTGGTTTGTTTGTTAGCACGATAGCTCAAAAAGATATGGACAAATTTTGGCAAAAAAAAGTTAGTATAGGCCAGATATGGGCTGACCTTAAACTGATTAATTTTTTGTGGTTATCTGGACCTCTTTGTCTCTTCGTCTTTTTGTCTGTCTGTCAACAGGATTACGCAAAGCTTACTGGACAGATCCTCATGAGAAAAATTCAGACAATCAGTCTTGAACCAAGTGACATCCTATTAGATTTCAGAGATGATCCGAATGAAATTGTAGATTCTGGATCACTTTTTCGGCAATGAGACCTTCATAGTGTTGAATAGAAGGGCCTCAAAATATGGCCCAAAAACCTAGTGAAAAACATCTAATCACAGAAAATTGTGGAGATTATACTTGGCCCTTTAATTGCAACTTGCAAAATCCGTCCCTTTTCTAAGCTGTGTGTTTATTTCTTAGCCATTTCTTGGAATCACTGATAGTTACCAATAAATTACAGTAGTTGCGGTTCGTCATTTTGAGCAAGACGCCATTTTGGCGATCTTATTCTTTGAGTCAATCAAATCACGGTAACTAGGGGTTATACCAATTGTTTTTTAGCCAATCAGTGCAATTATATTGCAATGTAGTAATTTGTTCTAATTGATGTAGGAAATTTGAAGGTGTACAACATAGCATGCTAAGGTGGACTGATTCACATCTGATCATCAATTTATACAGTCTGGAATACTTTTCGTGTGACTGTCATCTTGATTGGAAAATTCGTACATGCTTTAACCTTTTGTTTCAGGAGTTTTTGAGTAGTTGTGTAAGGATAGTGAAGCTGTACAGATAGCTAATACAGCAGTCATAGGCATTTTGTATAGAGGTTTTGTAGTCATATTACAATCCACCTATAATATTCTTTGAGATATTTGCTCCATAGTGCCAGTGAGAGATAATCCAGTTACCATAGTACCTGGGAAAGCCCCTGTTAATTGAATAATAATACTGGTCGACGTTTGCAAGGGCGTTTCATACCAGGAGAATGCTGGGTTATCTTTATGAAAATGCCTCCTTGGCAGTTAACAAAGACGGGTAGAAATGAATTTTACTTCTACGTCCACTTCCAAACTTTTCCTGGACTCTTTTTGTGCTCTCCTCTTCAGAAGAAGTTTGAGGATTTTATATCTTTGTGAACGTGATATACGTCGTACATGAAGGGCGGATGATTGGACTTTGACCATTGTAAGATCATTAAAAACCACACCAAGCACTATGACATTAAGGAATCGGTTGTACTAATGGGAAACGTGATCGCTTGCATCATGTATATGATGTAGACTTTGCCGTCACTTGCCATCATGTAGGAAATTCAACATTTTGGAATAAAGATATACATTTCATATTACTAAATACTTACATTATTATTCACCTATGACAGTGTCACACTTTGGACATGATAAAGATTTTTTTGCCACATCTGCACTGTTGAAGGCAATACTATACATGGTGAGACTTGGAAAATTCTTATTAAAGAGCCCAGTAAAGGTTACAAATCTATGCCAATAATGTATAAAACATTCAATTATGTTGGAAAACACATTTATTTAATCTTCAAATTTAAACTTCTGTTGAACTGCTCAGAAATTCCACGAAGAGTGAAATTCCTAACGGAGATCCTAAAAACAGCAAAAATTCCAAAGGAAAGTAAATTTCCAAAGCAGTGAGGACACAGATGTGTTAGCATCATGTATGTCTTGATAAAGGAAAGACAAAAGTGTGCCAGGAAGTAGATTCTTGTCGTGACAAATAACTCCCTGTAATGGCTCAAGGTTGAGAAGACTTAAATACTCACTTTACTCCTCTCCTGAACTCCTTACTTTTCTTTCAAACCCAATCCTTTTTATACAAAAAATTAACCTAATTTTCCTACCTATAACATCTTAAAAATGTAAATTTGACCTAAATGTTTGCAATCTAGCTTACATTACATATGGTATTTCATAATGATTGCATTATTAAAAAACAGGAGTTACATAGTGTTGAAATTATACAAAAATTTCTCCTGCTGATTCTACCAGATAGTTGCTTTAATCGACAGAAATTCAACTAAAAAAGAAACAATGTGACTTCCAATTTATCCGAATCTTTGTTGCTTCTTATTTAAAACACATGGAGTCTTTTCTTTTATAATTCAACAAAATCATAGATTATAACATGAGGAAAGTATGAACCAATCATTTTAATACGAGTATTTACAAATTGCAGCCACATGCAGGGCATGCAGTTGCGACATCTTCATTGCCTTGCATCAAATTACGTTTTTGGGAACAAAGTACAAACGAAGAACAAAACTATAAGTTGGGAAACAACGGTGTTGAAAGATTGCACGAAAAACCAACATTCTCCCCTCCTTGACTTAATTCGGGTCAAGAAATAGGTGGTTTTTCTATTGCGCGTCTAATGCAGCTGCATGTCATGTCCTTGCATTTGGTTCACTCACATCACTTAAGTGGCCCCCGTTTTGTCCTCTCTATATATCTTTGTTTACTTCAAATGGAAAAAGATGTCGCTAAGGTCTATTGAGTACTTCTACCTTACCCTCACACCTCTAATATATCCATCTTTCCCTTTAATAAGGTCCATAACGAGACCCATTTTCCAGCTATTGCTTCTCTGATTATCCTCTTTAACAAGTACTACATCTCCCCGTCTCACTTTAGACTCGCTGTTTCTGCCATTTTTATAAAACTCCCTCAGACTCGTCAGGTATTTGTGCTTCCATCTTTTAAAGAAATGGCCGAGCTTCTTTATCAAATACCAAAAGCGCTTTACATATACAATCGAATTTTCATCATTACCCTGATCAATTTCAAGGTTGTCAGCTAACTGGTTCAATCTTCTACCATAGATCAGGTGAGAGGATGTTAGAGCCCTGAATTCAACCTCATCATACACATAGGTTATAGGCCTGGAATTTAATATTCCTTCTGTTTCTAACAATACTGTTAACAGTTCGTCATAATTAAGCCTAGCATTTCCAAGTACTTTCTTTAGAGGCCTTTTGACTACTCCAACCAATCTTTCGTCCAACCAAGTTTGACGTCGTCTTAAAGGTTTGGATATGTTAACAATTATTTCAGGGGGAATCTCCTACAAGCGTTTTTGTGCGTCAGTTGCCCCTGTTCTAGTCATTAAAGTCTAGACGTCGTTTAGTTCATACGCATTGGATAAGACAATGATTTTAGATGTTTTTCATTCTTTCAGGGCCTTATGGTCTGATACGACGTTTCTTGCTCTTCAAAACTATTTATTGCTTCGTTGCCTTTAACACAATTAGTAAAGAAAATAACCACTTAAAGGTTGATATGGCATCCGTATCCAATCTTTGCTGTATTGTGCGTTGTTGAATATTGTACTCAAACACGTTTTTATCAAAGCTGTCTAATATGAATCAACCAAACTATCGCTAGTATGGGTCTTTTAATCCTATAGCAATGTTTAATACTACTAGCTTCCTATTTCCCATAATGATTTTCGGATTGATTTCAAAAAAAAAGGTACTTAAAGATTTTGGCTTTCTACAGATAGTAGTTTCGCTGAACGTTTTTTCTCTAATGTTCCATATAATAAAACAATATCTAAGATAAACTATTATCTTAAGGTTTCTATTTGATTTCAATAACCTCGATATAAGAACTTTAAGAAGTATTTTGTAGATGTTATCACTCCAACACACCATGAACATTGATTGCATGTTTTTGTGTATGTTATGGATGTTACATGATTATAAAAATTATATATTTAAGGAAAATTTATACCGTTACCGAGCCTGATGGCAAAAAGTTATTTATAAGGAATTACTTTATTAAAAGTTAAATTGCAACTGAACAGAAAAGGAAAGGACTAACACTTTCAGAAATAACGTTGTCTAATGCAAGGATGAATTTGAAAGTTCCATGTATCCTAAGAACATTTAGCATTTACGTATCCTTTGTTGTACATGAAACGCAGTCATCCTTATATACATACAAGCAAATCAACAAGTCTGGAATGCAGCATCCGTTGTCAGGTGCCCTATCTACCGTCCGATAAAAGTGTGAGTGTCAACGTGCATAATTCTGACGTTTAAACATATTTTGTGTTGACCAAGAACTACGTGATTGCTTTATTTTTACGTCCAACCAAGAGATACAAGATCTATATGGTAAAATTGTCTGAGCTGATGTCAGGACACAGCAACATTGTTACGTGCCTTAATTTGACTTCGTTATATTAGAAGAAGTTTCTGTTTTCACTAGCGTTTATAAATTCTCGTTCGTTTGATAACAGAAATATGTCAAAACTATTTGTTCCACTTCCATCAAATTTGGTGGAAGAGTAGAACTTGGTATTAAAAAGGAATCTTTTAACTTTTTGTGCGCGGAAACAAGGTCTGCATAATAGAACCACAATTAATACGAATAACACCGTTCTAATTTCACATGAAACCAGAACTGTTAGTGATAACCCGAACGGAGAAAACGATCACTGCTTTTTGGACGATGAATAGATTTACAAAACCACAATTACTTCAAGCATTCTCATAGGGAAAACACAATTACCATAATTCATGTTTGTACAGTGCATTGGAAACCCCACCTTACCCTGCGGCTGCGATGAGTTCTCTCTACTGGAAACTATTCTTTTCGCAACTGCAGCAGTTTAATAACAATTGATATACAACTTTGATCATTACTGTCTGTCTAGCAGAACTTCAGTCTGACAAGGCAAGCCCAAATAAACACGCATGCAATCGTGCATCCATTATCAAGAGTACCTTCCGATAAAACGTGTGAGTGTCAACTTGCATAATTCTGAAGTTTAAACATCTTTTGTGTTGACCAAGAACTACTTGATTGCTTTACTTTCACGACCAACCAAGAGGTACACGATCCAAATGGAAAAATTGTCAATATCTAACACAGTTATCCATAATAACTGTCAGTTACCTACCTTGCAGAGAAAACAAATGCAATCCGTAACTAACATTAAATTTGAAGAATTTGGGATTATATGTGTTATCTTAATCTCAGTTCAAACCCCCGTAGATAGATTACTTCCCTTCTCACAAAGAGGGATTTAAAAAGGTTATATATCTACCTTAGACTTGTTAAAGTCATATACGTACCCCTCGCATAATATGCGACTGAAAGTCTTTCATAATTGCTGGAAATTCCTCTCCGGTTTCTGGTGCTTCTCGAGGTAAAGCATGTTGCAGGTAGCCAGGCTCAACATCCGGGTACACTCGTCTTTCATGTGCATTCTCTAGATAGTCTGCTGCGAAGTCAATAAGCTCCTTTCCATACTTTCGAAAGTCACTCGAATCCATGTCTGAAGGTACTTAATAAGACTCAAGCCACGTGCTGAACCTAGAGTTGGTGGCCAATGTCTAAATGGCGAGTCATCGATGCGTACATTTTAAGAACATACAGATAGATTACTAGTGAAGATTATCGTGTGGACAATGATTGTGTAATGATTGTTATAAATGGCTCTTTGTGGTCCAAGTGACCCCTGTGGTACTGCTATCAGACCTTTTAACCGCACTTTCTGTCTGACCATTTCTACCCACATTATACAAAGAGGTAATATAAGGAAAGTACATAGAGATACATAAACATGCATAACATCTGGGAAAATACTAGCACTTGTTTGCTTTTACTTTAGGTTTATCACTGTACTGTGGCTGTGGAATAAAATTCGTGTTGAACGATGCTAGGATATAGTGTACGTCCTAATTGCTGTTGAATAATATTCCGTGACTTTTTTCTGTGAGCCTGTGATATATCCGGATTACGATTTTAATGAGGAGAAGGTATACTACGGACATGCTTATGTCGGAGATTCCCCCTGAAAACATTGTTAAGTTACGCAAAACTATAAGTTGACTTAACCTTGAAGTCTATGTAGCTCTTGTTTCTTAATAATGTAATCATTATGAAATACCATATGTAATGTAAGGTAAATTGTGAATACTAAGGTCAAATTTACATTTTCAAGATGTTATAGCGTGGGAAAATTACGTTGATTTTTTGTATAACAAGGAGTAGGTTTTCAAGAAACGTTAGGAGTTCAGGAAAGGAGTAAAGTGAGTATTTGGTCTTCTCAACCTTGAGGCACGACAGGGAATTATTTGTTGTAGGCAAGAACCTACTTCTCGACACTTGGAATATATATCGTATGTTAATATCATTCGCTAGCCTTTATTATTTCTGTGTCACTGGAAATTTGTATATGCACACAGAGCTGACACCTGTCTCACTTTCGTCTTACAAAAGTAAGAAGGCAATTTTGTATTGTTGTTTGTTATCAGATGTATAAGTTTAAGCATAATTAAGAAGTGAAACAACTATTTTAAATTAGTATTCACAGTGGAACCCTGGATGTACTCAATACAACACAGTAATTACATTGGAGTGATCAGGATGTCTGCTTGGTAATTTTCCTTAAAGCTTAAATCTCCCTTGGGTGTGCGGAAGCCAAATTCTGAGGGGAGTGACTCGATCTCTTCAGGTCCTGGATAGAAGGACCTCAAAATAAACCACCTAAAACGTAATAAAACACAGTTTGTCATAGTATATTGTTTATAATATTGTAACATTGTAATAGACTTATGTGTAGCCGTGAACCTGTAAATATGTGCTAGTGGTTACTTGGAATCACCGATAATTACCAATTTACTGTGGTAGTTGTAGACAGTAGTTTCAAACAAAACGCCATTTGGCGATGTTACGCTTTTAGCCAATCAAATCGTGGTAACTAGGGGTTAGACCAATTATAGCCTTTGAAAATCGTCTGTTAGCCAATCAGCGCATTTCTCTTGTAATTTAGTCACTTATTGAAATTATACAAAATTTATCCGCTGATTCCACCAGATAGTTGCGGTAATCGACAGAAATTCAACAAAAAAGAGACAACGTGACTTTCAATTTTTCCGAATCCTTGTTGCTTCTTACTTAAAACACATGGAGTCTTTTCTTTTATAATTTAACAAAATCATACGATTCTAGCATGAGGAAAATATGAGCCAATCATTTTAATACAGGTATTTACAAATTGCAGCCACATGCAGGGTATACAGTTGCAACACCTTCATCAAATTACGTTTTTGGGAACAAAGAACAAACGAAGAACAGAACTAGAAATTGGGAAACAACGGTGTTGAAAGACTGGGCGAAAAACCAACATCACTTGTTTTAGTTGATGCGGGAAATTCGAAAGTGTATATCCTAGCATGCTAAGGTGGACTGATACTCATCTGACATAGTTAACATATACATTGTAAAATACTTTTCGTGTGACTGTCAACTTGATTGATAAATGCGTACCTAAATTAGCCTTTTGTATGAGGAGGACTTTTTAGTAGTTGTGACAAGATCATAAAGTCGTGCAGCTGATAATAGAGCAGTCATAGGCGCTTTGTGTAGAGGATTTTCATAGCAATAGATCTTATAATCGTATAATTTTTCCGCGTATTTTATTCTTGCAAATAGGGTCTTTATTTTATAAAACCATAACTTATTGGTCTCTAAATGTCAATCACTATTTGGTTGAACTTTGCAAATCATCCTGGAAGCCAATCAATATGTACTTTTACCCTGCAAGATTTGCCTCCAGCAGAGGTAAGATTGAATTATCAAATAGGAAAGCAAGTTTACCTCTTGAGCACAATAGCAACCAGAAGTAATTTGAGCTGATTTCTGACATTATTTACAGTTAAGTAATCAGTGAGAAAATCCATGCCTAAAATGCGAACATGAATTTGGTGGTAATAATTTTGTGATGAAGGGGTTGCATCAGAATGCCCTACTGAAATATGTCCGTGATATTTTGACAAGATGTTGCTTTCCTCCTGAAAAGATGGTTGGAATGGTTTTTTGTGTACCAATTACAGTGAAAGTGCTAGCATTTTTGCTGAAAGTAAAAATCTCAAAGCATGCATTGTATATTCACTGCTTTGCAACTAATGTGTTTAAAGATGATACCTTGCTTTCTTTTATGGTTTCAGATTTGCAAGACCTTTGTGAAGATGTGTATGCCGTTGCTGGTGTCAACCCTAAAATTTTGTTGCTGTTTCAAGCTGTACAGATGGAAATTTTGAGTGTTTCTGAAAGCACTAGACGTATACTTAAGTTAAAAAATCTTTCGACAGCTCAATGGACCACAAGAGGACCTGCTGCAGAAGTGGTCATTGAGAAAGAAAAGGAACTGCAAGAGACGCTGAAGCTACTCTCAGTTGATGCAAGAGTAACCCCAGAATGCCTTGCTAAGTCTAAAGACCTCATCTGCAAGCTCCAGTCCTTTCCAGACATGTTCAATCTTCTTGCCATGTACGACTTTGCAAGTCGTCTAGAAAGCAACTCATGACAGTTACAGGGTGCTTTACTAAAAGCTGAGCAAGCTACTGCAAGCATCAACATGCTCTACATTTGCCTCTAGGAGCTTAAAACAGATGCAGATTTGAACATCTACAGCAGAGATCTAACGACATGATTCAGGCACCAAGTGGCAAAAGTGGACAAGCTGACCCAGAAAGTCTAAAATGTACTCAAGAACCACTGTTTGCACAAAGAAAAAGACAAGCACAAGCATACAAGGCAGAATATTTTGTGCACATAGCAGCAACTACTTCCCAAGACAGCAGAAAAGACGAATTAAGGTGATTGTTCTACGAAACCATAGATGCCCTCCAGAAAGCCCTTAAACAACGCTTTGAGCAAGAAGATCTCAGACTACTCAAGTTTATTGAAAGATGTCTGATAAATGCTGGGAATATGCAGACTGCTGATCTTGAAGATACTATCGAGGGGCTTGATAAGCAGTCAGAAGTTATCAAAGCTTGAGCTCCAGGAATTTCTAGTATACATTAAGCTTTTTAACAAAGAACCACATGCACCAGTTCAAAGAATCACCAAAGTTTCGACAATCTGTGCACTTCAAAAACTGCAAAAGAATTTATTGCTCACAATGACCAGCATCGTAGATATTTTGGGACTTTTCAAGGATTTTGAGGTGTCAATTTCCTGCCACCCATAAGCCACTGGATAACGTTATTCACTTCAACTCCAACGGCATCGTTGAATCTTATTGCAGCATTCAAAATAAACCGATACAGTATTAGCTAGGTATTTAAATCTAAGATAATTGTTACGATGAAATGCGATTCGAAATAATTATTTAATCATGTTTGAAGTACCCATTAAGGAAGATAACACGCAGAGGGATTTCTGTCGTTCTACGTTTGCTCTGGCAGTAAAATTGAAATTAACATGATGGTAGTATAAACGTGCAAAATGTTTTTGTTGTGAAAGGACATATAAATCTGTTTTGTTGTAAAAGGACATATAAATCTCTTTTGTTGTGAAAGGACATATAAATCTGTTTTGTTGTGAAAGGACATATAAATCTGTTTTGTTGTGAAAGGACATATACATCGGTTTTGTTGTGAAAGGACATATACATCGGCTTTGTTGTGAAAGGACATATACATCTGCTTTGTTGTGAAAGGACATATACATCTATTTTGTTGTGAAAGGACATATACATCTATTTTGTTGTGAAAGGACACTTCATAACTGATAAAAGTCAAAGAACATTTTTAGTGATTTCTACAATTATTACTAAAATTTTATTGGTTTGATTTGCTGGTTCTCCCTGTTTACTTTATGTTTAATTCCTTTCTTTGTCGCACTACGCTTGATATCGTCGGCAATTTTAATTTTCGTCTAACTTTTTTCTACCTTCGAATCGAAACGTTTCGCTCATTTGTACATCTTCCATATTGTTTGATAATACTGTGAGCATGGAATCGAAAAGTTTTGCGTCTATCAGACATTGAGAAGAAAGTTACTTCTGATCCTCAATCACACTAATGATCGATTTCTCTTGGTCTCAAGATCAGGATCACGATCATACTATGTTTTGAGATGTTAAGCACAACAAGCTTACACTAAACAACCATTCCCGGTTTGTTTTAACAGCCAATTTTGACACCATAAACTGCCCTTTCTGCGGATCCTGCCCCCGCCGCATCATAAAGCGTCCGGCGCCTCTGCTTCATAGGATCTATTCAATATTAGAATGAACTCTTAGATGAATATAATGTAGTCTTTTCAGACGGCACAGAAGACTACATTTCTCTTGAAGATATTGACAATCTTGAAGAGCAGTCGATTTAAAATCACAGACATAATCTCTAGACCGAAAAAGCCTATTGTTCTCAAGTTATCGTTTCGAGTCACTAAACCACTCTCAGATAACAATGCATTGTGGTATACGGACTTCAAGAAAAATCCGCGAAATTCAAACAGCATAGCATCGCCGTAGTTCATGTTTTAAAACATCCCCTATAAACTGCTTCCTGCGCATCTTAAAGGTTATCTAACGCGTTTTATAAATCATCCGATGGGTTTGCCAGATCACATATTAGATTTGATGAAGGATATTATGCGTTTACAGATTCCCTGTTGCGTTTTATAAATGAGCTGATGCATTTTAGAGATCACTAAGTGCGTTAAATATATATCTGGTGCAATATGAACATCGCCCAATGCCTTTTATAAATGATCTGGTACGTCTTACCATATCCCATTTGGGATCTTAGTTATCTCAGGATCTTATTTGTCTATTTCATAATACATACAGATATTTTCATATGCACTATGTCTATATTTCTGACCATCAATATTTGATTGTCATTACAGTATATGTATAGGATTAAAATCATTGAGCCTGTTGTTACCTACTCAGTTATGTATATTATCATACTAAACCATACAATCCACACGAACTCCTATGCATAAGGCCTGGCCTATGTGTCGAAGGGTAATTGACTGGGTTTTTTCTCTACTTTTGAATTGTTGAATTTCTGACCGTGAATTATTGAAAAACATTTCACAGAAGAAATCATAAAAATGCATTTCCTATTGAATCAACTATTTAAAACTGTTTTGTTTCTCACAGGCAACCATATTTTTCGTATTACCACAAATAACTATTGATGACAACTGAATTGTGAATTGTTTTTTGACCTCTCGTAGCATTAGTGTTAAGTACCATTTGCGACATTGCGCTAAAATAATACTTAAAAGCTTTTTTCGTCTGACACTCCTCAGAGTATGAAACGTCAGAAAGGAAAGCATATGTATATGGCAACC